>APFE030891354.1:203202-311564 GCA_000404065.3 Pinus taeda
TTTCCTGCAACATTGGGTGAAACCACCTAATAAGGTACTTGGCTAACTCCCTTTGGAGTTTGGAGACACTAGCACATGCCAAAGCCCACTACGGAAGGGCATGCCATTATGAAGTTCCCACTTTGTTATCCATGGTTTGTAAGCTCCTTTATTCGATTATTCTAATGATGGACTGTACTGGAAGGCTAGGGGACACATAGGATCTTATGCAGGATTGCAGGTGGTTTCCATTTTTTGTTTGGCTTCCCTATATGTGATCCTGACCCCTAGAGGTCCACATTGGCACATGTAGGGTGTGCATAGAAAGCCATGGGCCGCCATAACAACAGAAAACACTCCACAGATCTTCATGGATGTTCATAGACTACTAGCGATCCACTTTTGGGACGATGGTGACATGATTGGTACACTATGCTCAATAGCCCCCCACAAGAGCCCCACACTCTTGGCAAGTGTCCCAACACTTGTATGATGTCATGGCGGCGTTCATTCCACAACCTGGACCATTGCAGAGGATCTACAGACATCTCTGATTCATATGGAGACCCACGGGGTCATTGATGTGCCCTCAGACCCACTGAGTGCACCACAAATCTACTACTTGGAGAACAAGGTGCCACCTCCTTGTCCATCATATTCCGAGGGATTTATTCCTCAATATGTCACTTTAGGATGTTATTGAGCCTTTGGAGGGCCCTACGACATGCATACATCATTATTTGGCCCCTTGTGAGGCTTGTTTTTACATTATGCGCTAGTATGGTGGGCTTGTCACCATTAGGGGTTATTATTTACACATTATTTTATCATTAGGGGCGCATAGGCTAATTCAAACTCCCTAGGAGGCTATATATTGATGTTAGATGCATTCGTTTGTATGATCACTTGACTTGGGATCTCTCTAATCATAGAGAATTTTCACACTTCTTCCTTTGTGGATATTTTTGGAGATGGATGAATTTTGATGTATGAATTTGGACTATTTCTCTTGTCTTGGAGCTTTATTGAGCAAACAAAATGCTGTTTGGATATACTCTATAATGTTGTAAGTAAATTTTGATGCTATTATTCTTGTTGCTGCATACTGCTAAAATTAGGGTTAGTTGCTGCATTATCAAAATGTGGAATTGAGCATGTTTTAGCTAATTTAATTTATGGGCCAATGCTATATGAATGAAATGTCCTAGAGATTATTTATCTCGAGAAACTTTCATCATTTGCTTTGAAGTATAAATGCTTAAAGGTCACTTTTTTTTTTTTCATTCTCTCAACATTGGACGAAGTTGACTTTCTGGGCCTCCTTGATTAAGAAACCAAGTTCTTACTCATCATTATCCTTGACTCCATATCCCCAAGTGAACTAGGCACTGATCCCTTAAAAAGGGTGATCATTTCAACCCTCTTTTAACCATTTTCCCTTTTCCCCAAGTCTAGCCCCATTAGGTCACCTAAGGCACAATTTCCCGAGAATTGACCCAAGGAAAAAATTTGATCTCGTATAGGCTATTGCGCTGGTCGGTCCCCTCCCTCTCCTCCAAATTTGAGGCAATTCTAACAGTGGAATCTCCGGGAATCTCAATCCCTAGCTTTAGGATCGAATTGTGCTTAGGCATCCCCAAGGCTAAAGCTCAATATGATCAATTCAACTTTTTGAAGAAAGTATTCTTGTTTGGTCCTTTCCCCTCACCTTATCTAGGATAGGAACATCATTGGTTGCTACATTCCATCCCCAAACCTGGGCTGGGTCCACTTGGCCTCATGTGGTCCCACTTCTCAATAAAGACTATTTGTCAAGGACCATTTGGGAATCCAATTTTCCCAAGGATTATAGGGATTGAGAAACTTGTTCATAAGCCCGTGCTTTCTCCCTCAACCAATGTTCCACCAAGTTTCCGAGACAAGGAGGCGAGGGAGCGGGGATACACAGGAGCAGCCTATGCAAAAGCTCCCCATCAATTTTTAGGAAACGTGGGGGGATGTCGGGGTCTTAAAAACTTATAAATATAAAATATAAATCGATGAATCATATAACTGAAACAAATTTAAAACGAAAAGCATGATCATTGATATCATTATCATATAAATTATAATCATATATCATACATGTAAGTTTGTAAGTGTACATTGTAACTACTAGTCTACTAACTTACTAACAATGCACAATGAAAATAAATTATAAAACTATAAATGTTTAAAGTTATAAACTTTAAACCATATTGATGTTCCACTTCAAACTATGAACATTGAATATTGAATATTGAAATAAAATGAAATGTTCAACAGGAGAAAACATAAAATGAAATGTGAAATGAACATAACATAATCCCTTCCCGACCGGTCAACAAATATAAAAAAAATATGATTTTTTCGTTTCATAAAAATTATTTGCGAAATTATTCTAGGGAAACGATCCCTCAAAACCTCTTAAGAATCCTTTCGCCTAGGAAACGACCCCAATTGGAGGAAAGGACCCCAAAAATGGAGGAAACGACCCCTTTCAAGTTTCCTCATGTACCCTGTTTTTTGGGAGCGTGGGGAAACGACCCCCTCTCATCGCCAAGTCCTTGGAGTGTGAGGGAGCTAGGAAACTCGACCCCTAGGTGGGGGGACGCGACCCCGTGGAACACTGCCCTCAACCCTCGAGTCCTCACCCCTTATCCCCAGTGGACCAAGTGCCTTGCTTAAAGAGCAAGCAAGCTCCATTCTTCACTCCATCCTTGGGAAAGGGTTTTCAGGATCACTTCTCACCTGTCCATTGACATATACTTTATAAGTGAGTCCCTACACTACCAGGACTCCTCCCATCAGTGAAAGTCCTTAAAGAGCAGGGAGACTTAATTGTGGTGACAGTGGGCTAAGCCTCCACAATTGCCCTTGACTTAGCAGTTGCCCTTTTAGGAACCCCTTTAGGTCCCCTACTAGTTTGAGTGGTAGCACTTACCACTTTTCATCATTACGTTGATATCACATCCATCCTTTGGGTTTGCTGTCATTGGTTCTTTGGGATTTGGCACCCACACATCCATATCCTTGAGTCAAGATGGGGAAACTTTGTCCTGGGGGTTGATTCAACTACAAGAAATGTAAAAGCATAGGATGGCCACAACAAAAGAAAAATAAAAGTCAAAATGTAAAAGATGGTCAAGACATTGATTAATGCATGGTAAAAAGCCTAGCATGAGCTCTACCCTCCCTCATTAGCCATCACCTAGTTCCTAAGCACGAGATGCTCCATCACATAATAAGGAACCCTTGCATATCCCAATATTGATGAGTGAGAGACCAACTCGTAAGGGGTAAATAAAGGCTATATCATTTAAAACAAGCTTGGACACCTGAGCTATGCTCCATATCAAAGCATTATTAAAAAGATGTAAAAGGCGCATTAGAGGGGTGGAAAAAGTAGGTCGAGGAAAGGAGTAACTCATGCCTCCATGAGTGCTCCCTCCATACGTCTATACACTTAGGATGATG
Source organism: Pinus taeda (assembly GCA_000404065.3). Classification (NCBI taxonomy): domain Eukaryota; kingdom Viridiplantae; phylum Streptophyta; class Pinopsida; order Pinales; family Pinaceae; genus Pinus; species Pinus taeda. The sequence continues at coordinate 206,677 of APFE030891354.1, forward strand.
GACCTCCATTAGTTGGTCCCATGTCAATGGCACCTAAGCATGAAGTCTTTCCCCTCCGTTGCCACCATTATCATAAACACCTATGAATTGAAGAGTTGACCTTAGACATGTCACCTCCCCTTAGGTGTTGGAGGCACCTAATAGGATTGATTACCGAACCACCTTTAACAAGGTAGGGAACACTTTTATGAGACTTGGTCTAGTTAGATATTTGAAGGTGATCCCTATTTGAAGTCTTACTATGCTCTTAACAATTAAGTAGGTCCACTATGATGCATTTATGGTCATTGTCTCTAATGAGTGGTTGATTTTACTTGAGTTTGAGATGAACTTGCTGGGTGGTCTTTCATAGCGCAGCATAGGCCTTATGGGCATAACCACTCCATGCTTACTCCACATGATGCCCAAAGCATACTCCACTTCTAGAGAGCTGTGATGACCTTGTAGATGTAAAGTTGTCGCTCCACAGTAGAGCGTTGGGAACTTTGATGATTCCAACAGCTGATGGACACCTCAAAGGACCTCGAGAAGCTGAAACGATGAGTTCACTTTGCTCAATGTTGGAGATTCTTGATGATGTACCAAGCGAACCCAACATGCCCCCAGGGTGGCCTTCACACTGTTTTATGGGCATACCTTGATTCAAAGTCTAGATAATGATCATCATCACCAAGATGATTAGGGAGGGCTTGGACCACCTCATGGAGCCCTGACGCTTGAGAGAGATTGCACCACATTGTCTTGATGGCTCCCATGGAGATGACACGACACACCAGAGCTGGGTTTTGACACACGGATATGTTTTAAGGCTTGATTTGAGGGCTTACCCTCAATCCATGGTTGATTATGATAGTTGGAGATGCATCTAGCCCCTATCTTGCATTTTTGGAGCTTCATTAGCCCTAAAATGGAAAGAAGTCATGTTTGGGAGGAGTTTTGACCCACACGTGTGGCTTATTAGTGACTTATTTTATTGTAATGAGTTATTGGATTTGCTTGTAACCCATCGCCTTCATGTACAATGAAAATTAAACTTGTCATAGGGCTTTTAGGCAAATTAATGGAAGTGATTGACTTCATATAAATAGACGATCACTCCATTGTGTTTTATCATCATCACTTGTGGTTTTCGACCTCCTTTAAAGAGTGCAACTTAGCCTAGATGTAACTCTATACTTGTGGAGATGTGATCTTTCTAGAACTATTGCTATTGGAGAATGATTTGTGTCTTGGAGATGTCTTTTTGGGATTGAAAGAAGGCTACTTTTTGGAAGAATTATAAGTGTAATTGCAGACTTTTCATGTTTTTCATGTGATAAATTTATGTTAGGGTTTTTCTTATTCCATGTATAAATGCACATCTTTTATGGAAAATCTTGCTTGATTATTGTATGTTAAATTTGGCTTTCTTGAATACCATAGGGGACCTCCTAGAGGCATTCCCATATTTAATTTATCCCCTCATAAAAAAGTTAGTTAGGGTATATCAAGTGAAAGAAAACTAGGGTTTCCCCCCTTACTCGAAGCATAAATCCAATTTATTTAAATTCAGTCCTAAAAACTCTATAACCCAAGTAGGAAAAGGCATTGGGAATCCTTGTGGTTGTAAAAAATCATAAAACCTTTTTTTTCTTCTCCTCTATTTTTCCAAGTTCTTTAAGGCAGGCCACTAGGGCTAGGACATAGGGTCGAATTCAACTAGGGCACCTATTAGATGGACATTGGAGTTTAAGTAGCTTGAATTCATCTTTGTTGATCCTTGGCACTCAAAATCTAACATTTTTCATGGTTGAATTTTCTCTTAGCGAGGGCTTCAACTTAGGGCTTACTTTGAAGGTTTGCCTTATACTTTTGTTGATTATATCATTTGCAAACCTTTTCTTGGTGCTTGTATGCCTAGGAATCCCCTTGTTGATCTATATTTTGAAACCCTAGGTCACAAGTGCCTCTTTTAGGGCTTTGTATATGGTATGATGCTCCTACACATAAAGAAATATGCCCTTTTCCATTAAAGAAGTACATTTACTTAGCCTTTACATAGAATATCCTCTAGGTGAAATTTGGGAAGCCTCCTTTATGGTTTAATTCCACTAAAGAGTAGGAGGAATATTGCTGAGGTGATAATGGAAATCCACCTCATTATTGCAACAAGGTTCGACCTTTGCCTTGTGAGGCCTCTCACAAGGCCTGCTAGATTTTGAGGCAACATGGCCCATTATGATACTCTTTTGCTTATTCTACCTATGATGATGATTTCAATTGATTTTAAGGATATACGTTAGATGCTTGCTCCCATATGCAACAACCATCCCCTGAGGGATCATATGAGACTTCTCCAACACTTCAAAGAAGATGTCCAACCCCACTTGGTGACCATTCTAGGCACTAGAGCTAGGATATTGATCACCTTTTGAAGAGCGCTGACCTTGGGATGTGTCCAACATTGATGGTGGTTTTCTTTTCTCCCTCTAGAGCTTGAAACACTCTACATTTGAATTAAGATATTACGTAAAGAGATGGTGTACCCCTAAGATAGCAAGATGCCCCCAGGCTATCATTATACTTTATTGAGGTGGGTTACCTTGTTGCTAAGTTGATTCAATGATGATGTTGACTTGAGACCCCTTAAGAGGGGATAATACACTTCCTTAGATGATGATGTCATACCCTACCCTTGTGATGTACCCTTCATGTGGCTTGGAATGTTGATGTGGGCCTTGTCGATGATGATGTGCTGATGAAGAGGGTTTTGCTGATAATTGGAAAATTTGTTGATGAGGAGATGGCCTTTTGGGTGAGGAGCACTCTTTACCCATCCATGGCATATTTTGATGGAGATATCCCCACTTTTAGAGGATGATGTCACTCTTGGAGGCCTTTTTACTCACGTGTGGGTTAAAGAGAGGCTTATTGTTATGTTTTATTATTGAGATAGCTATCTTTTAGGACAACTTGTGATATACTTAACTTGCAATCACATATTTTATTATTTTTAGGAATTTTAGTCAATGTTACTCCTAAATCAACTTGGTTACCCTCCTATAAATAAAGGGAAGTTGATATGGAGAGAATTCATTGTAACAGACCCAGTCATTGATTAAGAAGTGCACACTAGTGTTGTCTTTTTTCTTAGACAAAATGGAGCATTGATTGAAGAAATTGTCTTGGGGAGGATATTATGATTGGAAGGGATTTTCTCTTCGACGATGAAGTGATTCTATGGTGATTATAAGAATTTTATTGCATCTTTTTCCATTTTGAAATTGTTGTAGAATTAGGGTTACACTGAAATTTTCATCTTATATATTGAATCTTTTATGGCTCTAACATCTCCTTTGTAAAATTATCACCAAGTTTCCACCGAGGAACCTTAGTTTAGATTCCTTGCTCTTTAATCTCCAATTGATTGAAAGTTGCTAGGATTTTGATGGAGAGAAATTTTCTCTTTCTTGACTCTTGTTCAATCGGTCCTTTGCCATGGACTTTAACTTTGACTACATATGCCCAAGATTGAGAACAAAACTAGCATCATTAGTTTATCAATTTTCTATAAAAAATATAAAGCCTTGAATTTTTATTTATATGTTTCTAAGGTAAAGTTGCATTAGGTTATGGAAAAATCTACATTAAATAGCATAAAATACTTTGGATATGTTATCGCTCTGTTTAGTGGATTATAGAAGATCATACAATCCACTATGGTTGGTGTTACCCCTCTTTCAAGAGGGGTACCCTAGAACTTTTTGGCCACACCATATAAGCCCAAAGGATGTGCCTTATAGCCCTATAAATCCATGTGGGTATGTTATATCTTATGAAAGTGACTCTTAGATCCCCTTTGGTGTGGACGACCATGACTACTCTTGAAATTGTTTGTTTCATGATATGTTTGCCTTTGTGGCATTGTTGACTTCCCCTTATTGGGCGGTAACTCCCCGCCTTGATGGGTATTCTTATACCTAGGGATGGTGTGCTAGTATCATGGAGTAGGCATTACTAATAGTCATGGTTTAAGGTAGCACTTGTGTCATTAAAACCTTGTAAGGGTGATCACCATATGTACTTTTCCTTATCGTTATCCCTTTCGATCTCGATGCAGCTCCCCATCCCACGTGTGCCATGTATCTTATGTATTTTGCACTCCCCTTTGGCCTTAGGCTTGGATCTTGATAATCTCATAGTTCCCAATGCATTTAATCTCTCGAAGCATCATGCTACATGTTTTGAGGCAAAGAAGCTGTCCTTTTGATTCTCTATGCCAAGATGAACCACTCGTCTTTCGAAGCAGTCAAAATGCCCTCAAAAGAGCTCTAGTTACAATAGTGGATCCAGTTTTGGGCTAAAGGGGCTTTCCATGTGGTATTGCAAGCAAAAAAGATGTGAAGTCAAGTGATGAAGTGAACAATGAAGATATGGAAAGCGGGTGACTTGTACGAGCCAAATTAACCCAATGTTCAAGCCAAGGTGACTTTTTTCAAGTATTTATTCCACACATGGGCATAATGTCATCATCATTGTGGCTATTGGATAGAGTAAAGGAGCACGAGGGCAAGTGATGGAACATTGGAACTTAATTATGCAAATTGCTGACCTTAAGGGCTAATTGTCAAGCATCAAATCCAAATTACTCTAAGAAAGGGTCAAGATCCTCCAAGTCAAGCTCGCTGCTAGCATTCTAAGAAAGACAAGCAAGCCAAAATTATTCAAGGGAGCAAGAAAGGTCCCTCCAAGCTAGATGTTGAGGCATAAAGTGAGCAAATTAGTCCCCAAGGGCTAAAATAAGCCAAATAAGGTCAAAACAAAGGTCAAGAACAAACATTATCACTCAGAGGAGGCTACTGTTGGATGATTAAGGGAAAATAAAGGGAGGCCAAGTCCTCTTAGGGCAAGAATGAGCCCATCTCAAGCAAAGTTAAGGAACCAAAACCTGCAAGGGAAATTCAAGAATTTAAAGTCAAATTCAAGTCTTTTTTCAAGCACTTATGATCTACATTAGCTAGCCATTTGCAATGAAGAAGGTTGAGCCCTCATTTGTTGAGCCAATGGGTCAACGAAGCTAGATGTTGGAAGGATGAAGTCTTCTACAAGTCAAGTATGAAGGTTCAAAGCACAGAAAGGTTGCAATTCGGGCAAAATCAATCCAAATTCAAGCAAAGTAGACTAGTCAATGAAGCAGTTCTCTCAAGCCTAGCGACCAACATCACCCCCATTCGATTTGAGGTCAAATGAAGTTGTTGCACCACCAAAGGAGACCTAATTTTTTGAGTGAGCCAACCATGAAAAACAAGTGAAAAATTTGGTCATTATGTTTCAAAATTGCCCTTTTTGGGCTATTGGTTGTAGCATGTTGACTCTTTTGGGGTTTACTCAATGTAAAATTTGAAAATTAAATTGTTAACTTAGCCTCAAAGCATTTTGTGAAGGAGAAGTTACTTACTTTGTGGGAGACTAAGGAGGAGATTTTTAAGAGGCTCTTCTATAAATATAGACTTTCTCCTCCTTGGAAAATCATTGTGAACTTCTTGAGCTATCTAATACAATGTGACTTTTTTCATGAGACAAAAGGGTTTACATGCGAATTCTCTTCTTTTGTTTGGTTGATCAAATATTTTTTAAAGACAATTTCTAGAGCAGTTACTACAAGGCTAAGCTAATCGATCCAAGAAGTTTTTGAAGAGGAGAACTAGGGTTCATTTGACACTTTGTCTTAATTCATACAAGGTACTATTGTTCTCTTTTGGGACATGATTTGCTCTCTCCTGTAGAGGTAAATAACCTTATCCTCTATAATTGTTGATTGCTTGGTTAGAGGATTTACTTCTTGGAAGGCCCTCTTAGTAGGATTTTGGTTCTATTGCTTGTCTTGTTTTGATGCTAGGGTTGTATCCTTGGTGTTCCACCTAACATTCCAAAATTTCAAGCATTGAGATACCAAATCAAGAGAGAACATGATTTCCAGTGCTTGACTCTTATGGAAGAAGGATCATATCTTTGTTCCAACAATTTGCAATCAATTTCTTACAAAATTATTGATCCAGGTGGATATTGGTGGCCATCCACCTATCCCACCTAGACCTCTAGTCAGTTTTATTTGTTTCCTTGTTTATTTAAGCATTTACTATTTTTAGCAGTTTTTCGGGTCTTGAACTTCCAGAGCAGTTTTGACCCCCTAAAAGACGCTTTATTGAGGTCCGCTGCAGGCCCATACTCGAGGGCAAGGGCCTGCGGCAAATCTTGTAGTACTCGGAGAGACCTTTCCAACAAGGTCTCATACGCGCCAAACGAAGATAATATGACCAAGTTATGACCTCAGGAAGTTTGCTGCCCAACTAACCCCAATGGGGCCCACAAACTCTTGGCGTTACATCTCTTGGGGTTAGGGTTTTGGTTGTTTATGGTTTTCTCATGTTTTTCAAATAACAAACAGGGCCTTGAGCCTCATTGTAATACAATTAGAGGCATGTAGCCGCCACATCTCGTCTCAGAGATAAGCTACCATTACCCAAGCTAGTCTTATTTCCATTCTGTTTGTAAGCATATATCAATATTTAATATTAATGAAATGAAGTGGTATTTCTGCTGCATCTCTGTGTTTATGTTATATCTATAATTTGTTGCGTTGCTGTTTAAATTCGGATCAATGGTATTAGAGCAGTCTGCTCTTTCTCTGATTTTCTTTGCATGTCCCCAACGAGGTCAAGATATAAGGAGTTAGGGTTTCAACTGGTCGAACCTTTGCAAGACCAGCCTCACAAATCCCGACAACCTCCCATGGCAGAAGAAAAGAAGGATGAGGGGGCATGAGGTCCTTTTAAAATCTTGCTTGAAGAAGCCCTTGAGCGACAAAAGAACGCGATGATGGACAACTTTGCCCAAATCCTTCAGCGGCTACCCAAGGGTGACACATCTACTTCCATCAGCTACTTTGGGTGCCACAACCTTTAAGGTACAAGTTAACTTTGACATTCCCATATTTGAGGGTCAGATAGATGTGGACGCCATAGATAAATGGTTAAATCTACTAAAATGGTATTTTTCTGTTCATGATTTTTCCAACTGGGAAAAGATTACTTTTGCTCTTCAAGGACTGGTGGGAAACCTACTGTGAGAAGAAGGATGAAAGTACGCCCTCACTATTTTTTGCTGCACCTACTTGGGATTTGTTCCGAGACATCATTAAGGAGTAATACTACCTTGTAGCTATGAGGATAAATACATAAAGTGGACCACGCTGTGACAGGGAAGGGACCAAGACATGCCAGAGTTTGCCAATGTTTTTCATACCCTTCACATGAAATTGGGTATCAAGGATTCTGAGAAACATTTGGTACTCAAGTACTGCGACTGCCTACACAAGTACATCCAGGATGAGATGGAGTTCCTGGACATCTCCTCGCTCGGCACAACGTACCGATACGCTTTCAAAATTGAGCAAAAGCTTAAACAAAAAAAGCGAGACTTTGGATTTGCGAATCTGAAGCAAGAGAGGCACCCAAAAACCACAGAGCAAAGGGCAAAGGCAAGGCAGGGCGGCCCAGGATAACCCGCCAAAGCCGCAAGCAAAGAACAACACCACGAAGACAAAGAAGGACACGGGAAAGTGGTGTGAGTTCCATAAGAGCTCCACTCATAAAACAAGTGAGTGTCAGGCCAAGCACTCACTAGTGGCTGAGTTGAAGGCTTTTGGGTCTGATGCATGTTTCGACTCTGAGTCAGAACCCAACAAGGGGAATGACAAAGGGAAGGAGATCATTGATGCAGAGCCCAGTGCCATTGTGGCCACCACTGAGATCCAGAAGATTGAGCCTGAAGATCTAGAAGAGGGGGAACGCCTATTCCACTCACAGATGTGGGTGAAGGGTTCTTTGTTGCAGTTCATTTTCGATAGCGAGAGCCAAAAGAACCTCATTTCAACAGAGGTCATGAAGCAGCTGGGCCTATCGACTACAACACATTCGCAACCATACACCATTGGGTGGCTTCACCAAGGACGAGATCCCCTTCCCTACAACATCAAGCCCTTCATGATGAGGTATTGTGTGATGTTGCTCCTCTTGAAGTTTGTGATGTATTATTAGGACAACCATACTTATGGAAGCGACATGCTGTATATGAGTCTAGACTTCACTATGTTTTTATTTCTTTGGGTACTAAGTTATACAGGATACTGGAGGTTTCCCCACTGACCGCCATCTCTTTGATATATGCTAAGAAATGCAGTAAGGTAATCTCCCAGACTGGGAACTTGGTTTTCTTCTGATTCACTCTCAAAGTAAGGGGAAGGTCATAGCCACATCCATGGCCCTTGGGAAGAGTTCCTCCAAGCAACATAAGTAGGTGGATACGGTTGTGGAAGAATACATGGACATCTTCTCCTCACCCACAAGGGTACTGTTGCATTGTCAGGTCAAGCATTCATTCGATCTGACTCCTAGATCACCTCTACCCAATGGGCCGATATATTGTCGCTCCATTATGGAAAATGAAGAGATTAAGCGGAAAATCCATGAGTTGGTGCAAAAAGGGCACATTCGACCAGGTTCCTTGCCTTATGGGAGCCCAATGTACTTGTACAGGAGAAGGATGGGACTTGGAGGCTCTTCATTGATTATCGGGCACTAAACAAAATCACTGTCAGGAACAATTATCCAATCCCACAGATTAATGACCTGCTGGACCAACTTAGGGGGGTCAAGTATTTCAACAAGATCAATCTGAAGTCTAGTTATCACCAGGTTCCATTAGAGCCCACAAATGTATGGAAGAATGCCTTCAAATCCAAGGAAGGCCTTTTTGAATGGTTGGTTATGACCTTCGGGTTGACAAATGCCCCTGCTACTTTTATGAGGCTAATGGATGACAACTTGTGGCCCTTCACCAAGTCATTTGTGGTGGTTTATCTAGACGATATCCTCATCTTCAACAAGAGTTGGGAATAACACTTGCAACACATTTGGCAGGTCCTTCAAACCCTTCGACAACACAAACTGTGTGCCAACTTGGAGAAATGCACCTTTGGCATGAGCTAGGTCGAATAATTGGGTTACATCATAGATGAGCATGGCGTGCATGTGGAGTTGACCAAGATCCAAGTCATTTGGGATTGGCCAGCCCCGACCACTCTAACAGAGCTTCACAACTTTTTTGGCCTTGTAAATTTTTATCGGAGGTTCGTGTTGGGATTCTCCCATATCACTTGGCCTTTGAGTCAGATTACTAAGGGCGGGGCGAAAGAAAAGTTTTCCTGGCTCGAGTCCCAACAGAAGGCATTTGTTGAGTTGAATCACTGCCTCTGCGCTACACTGGTACTCACACTACCAAACCTGCAACAACCATTTGAAATTGAGACAGACACCTCATACTATGCTATTGGTGATGTTCTCACCCAACACGTGCATCTAGTGGCCTATCATAGTGGGACACTTTTCGATACAATTCGAAAGTACCCCACCTATGATAAAGAGATGTATTCCGTCGTGTAGGCTTGCGTACAATGGAAGCACTCCATTCTGCGGAAGGAGATGGTCATCCACACCGATCACCGACCTCTCCAGTTTATATAAACACGGGGGAAGTTGCAGAAAGATCGCCATCAGAAGTGGTCTACGTATCTGCAACAATTCCACTTGAACATTAAATACAAAAAGGGCAACACCAATCATGTTGCACACTGCCTCAGCCGGCCCCCAGTTGTAGCGCTGACTTTTGTTCTCAAATCTTGTGGTCACGAGACCTCTGGATGGCCACAACTATACAAATGTGATCCAGAGTTCGCCTCGACATACCAGATGTTAGTAGCTGGAAAGCAAGTTCCCGATTTCCACCTCCAGGATACATTATTATACTACTTGGGCCACCTTTGTGTTCCTTCAAGCGAGCATGCCAAGCTGATTTGGGAGGTGCACTATAGTTAGGTCGCAGGACACTTTGTTGTGGAGAAAACTGTGGCTGTATTACAAAAGTACTTTTATTGGCCCAAATTCCAACTGGATGTTGGGAAATATATCAGATCCTGCACTGCTTGCGCTATTGCCAAGCTAACCATCAAGAAGCAAGGCCTGTATGCTCCTCTGCCTACTCCTAGCCAGCTGTGGGAATCCATCTCCATGGACTATATGTTTGGCCTCCCTTCTACCAAGCATGGTAATGACTGTGTATTTGTGGTCGTGGACAAACTTTCTAAGATGGATATATTGGCGGCCTAGAAGAAGAGTATTACAACAGAGGACATTGCCAAACTCTTCTTTGAACGGGTATGGGTACATTTTGGGATCTCGCAGACCATTATATAAAATCTGGATAGCAGGTGCTTGAGTACATTCTGGTCAAGCCTCTAGACACTATTGGACATCAAGCTCACCAAATCCACTGCCTTCCATCCCTAGACTGATGGCCATACAAAGGTCGTCAATAGGATGATAGTGCACATACTCCACATGTACAACTCCAAGAATCCTCGAACCTAGGATGAGAGTCTTCCATATGTGCAACACAGTTATAATAGAGCTCTCCATAACTCGACTAGTTGCAGTCCCTTTCAAGTGGGTCTAGGGTTTCAACCATTGTGTCCGATTGATGTTGCCATGCCTCGTGCGACTACACAGACATAATCCACACATGTACTGTCCGAGGCTGATAAAGCGACCAGATTTATTGAGTGCATCCAACACATCCGCCATCAGGTTCACGACATCCTAGAGAAGTCAAATGCCAAGTACAAGCAACGACATGATCAACATCAGGTGCCACACAAGTTTTAGGTGGGCAACAAAGTTTGGTTGCATTTGCAGAAATAACGTTTTATCAGAACCCATTAGAAGCTCAAGCCACTCCGATATGGTCCTTACGCTATTACCAAGGGTGTGGGAGGCAATGCTTTTGAGCTCAACATTCCCCCATTGATTGGCTTGCACCCAATGTTCAATGTGGACCGCCTTCGACCATACTTCCCACCATTGCTGGACACATCAGACATTGCAGAACAAGTCACACCAATAGAGTTAAACCCAGACGACATGGAACATGCCACAACTGATCTGATTATGGACACACAGGTCAAGAACACTCGCCAGCAAAAGATCCAACTATATCGGGTTGTCAAAGCCGACCAACTCCTGCACCAAGGCAAGTGGCTCACCGGGACTAGGTTCAACAAAAAAATTCCTCACCTCATGGAGGCTCTGCATGTAATGGGGATATTGCTTCCTAAGGGGGGAGGAATGATCCAGGTGGATATTGGTGGCCACCCACCTATCCAACCTAGACCTCCAGTCAATTTCATTTGTTTCCTTGTTTATTTAAGCATTTACCAATTTTAGTAGTTTTTTTGGGTCTTGAAATTCCGGAGCAGTTTTGACCCCCTAAATGACGTTTTTTGAGGTCTTCTACACGCCGTTGCTTTTAGGAATGGGCCTGTAGCAAATCTTGTAGTATTCGGAGAGACCTTTCCAACAAGGTATCAAACGTGCCAAACAGAGATAATATGCTCAAGTTATGACCCCGGGAAGTTGGCAGCCCAACTAACCCCAACGAGGCCCACAAACTCTTGGCATTACATCTCCTGGGGTTAGGGTTTTCTCATGTTTTTCAACAATAAATAGGCCCTTGAGCCTCATTGTAACACAGTTCAGAGGCATGCAGCCGCCACATCTCTTCTCAGAGATAAGCTACCATCGCTTGAGCTAGTCTTATTTCTATTCTGTTTGTAAACATATTCAGTATTTGATATTAATGAAATGAAGTGTTATTTTTGTTGCATCTCTATATTTATGGTTATATCTGTAATTTGTTGCGTTTATGTCTAAATTTAGATCAATTATATCTCAAAATTCCTTGTATTTTTTGTAAATTTGTAGTTGCATTACATAAAAAACCCTAAAAAATTTTAGATTTCAAAAAATTAAAATTATGTTTTTTACAAAAAATCTCAAAAATATTTAAGTAGTGAATATCTTCACTAAATTGTTGTTTATCTTGCATTTATTGATTATATCATTGGTAAATCACCACAAAATTTGTAATTTCCCTAAGCCCTAAGGCTATACGACCCCCCCTTGATTTACCTTGCACTGCTATACTAATTACATTTCCAAGTGATTTTGATGTTAATAACATTCCTGGGAAATGTTTTACAACAATTGGAAGTGATTCAAGGCAAACCCTTGCCTTGGAATATGTGAAATTCAAGATAAACTCTTTTGTATCCATCATATTTGATTTAAAGAGTTATTATTATTATTATTATTGACTTTTAGATCACATATCGACTGCCCAAAATGATTTGCAGGGTTGCATCATCATTTTTGGTCAAATCAATTTGTAGCCACTCACGATTGTGGGCTATTTTCTAGGTAGTTGAGTTGCAAATTGAATATCTCCCAAATGACTTACTCAATTTTAATATTCTTGTGTTCATTGAAAGGTCTTTTATATTACCAACATTTCCAATTAAGTCCTTTGAGTTTTAGGTCCACTAAAAGTCATTTTCAGGTCTCTAAAGTGACCACCTACTTGCTGACCTAGTGCATTGCTTAGAAATACAAAAATCACAGGTCTGAACAAGAAGTTTTTTTCGCTTAGAAATACAAATATCACAGGTCTGAACAAGAAGTTTTTTTCTTCTTCTTACAACTATATAAAACGTGTATAATAATTCTATTTTGTCTTCTATTTGTAGGAAAATCAAGGTATTTGTAGATTTTTGTTGATTCTCCTCTCATATTAGTTACTAGTGATATTTGTTGGCATTTTACTATTTAATTTTACTTCTTCATCAAGCAATTATAAAAAACATGAAGATCACAAAACACTAAGAACACAAGATAAAGGCTCGATGCCAGGGAAAAACGCCACAACTTGGGGAAAACCTAAACAATCCTCTTTTTTTAGAATCAAATCAAAATGAGATCTCCAAGACCCAAAGACCAAGTCCAAGGCCTCCTCAAACTCCAAGTTAGCCCTCAACATGATCTCCTTTGAACAAGACAAAGTCAACAAAGGTCAACCTCTTCACAAACTTCTCTAGTCAAAGTTTTAGTCCTACAACTTCAGTATGCAACTCCGCTTGCAACTTTGGCCCCTGCAACTTGCACATAAAACGCTAATCTGCTGTCACGTGTGGACAAAAAAGACATATTTTCAAGCCTTCTTCCTCGCTTTGACTTTGTTGAGAAATCTAGGGGTAGCTAGATTAGGTGATTTCTCTTGCTTTGATAACTGCTTGTGATATATTTTTACTTAACTCGATTGGTTTCTTCTTTCACTTGACTCGATTGGTTTCTTCTTTGACTTGATTATTATTAGTATTTTCTTCATCAAACAACTACCAAACCATAAAGAACAATAAGACAAAGGACACAAGATATAGGTGATTAGCCAAGGCCAAAACCTCTCCAATTGAGAGGAAAACCCACAGGAATTCTTCTTTTCTTATAGAACTTCAATTGACAAATTGCAAGACCTAGACCTTTGACCAAGACTTCTCGAAGACCAAGTCAACCTTCCTTCTTGATTTGCACAACTTCCAGCGACAAAATTCGAACTTCAAGCAATTTCGACCTAGTAGATTTAGAACTTCGACCTCAATGCAGATTCACAACTTTGACCTTGCAACTTCACAGCTTCGACCTACAAGCAACTTCACAACTTCGACGTTGCAGCTTCACAACTTCAACCTAGAAGCAACTTCAGAACTTCAACCTTGTAGCTTCACAACTTCGATGTAACTTCACAACTTCAATGCATCTTCAAACTTTCGTCTTGCCCAGTGATTGTAGAAACCCTAACAAAAGAGAGAGAGAGAGAGAGAGAGAGAGATAGACCCAAAACTTCGATCTTGAGGAGATAGAACTTGCTTGAGTTTATGTCCAAATGAGGTTGAGTTCCTTCTTATATATAGGCTTTTGAGGGGTACAAATTGCTATCTTTAGGTCGACTTGTCCCTTTATGTAGGCCGAGTTGATCTTAGTGCCATGACAAGGTATTGGAGGGCCTTCTGACTCTATTTTAACTCAAATAAGTTTTCTTTACAATATGTAACATGCTCAAATGGGTCTTTAAAACATGAAAATGACTCAGTTGATTTTCTGACAAACTTAGAAGCACTCAATTGGTGCTTGACCTAAAAATAAATTTCCTTTGAGCATGAAACCCATGCTTCAAGAAAAATAATAAATTTATTTTTCTCTCGTCATTAACTACATAAAATCATGATTACATATGTCATTATGAAGACTGAACCTAGTTACATATTTCAACAGTTTTTTCCTTCTTCTTCTTGAATTTTTCGCTCTTCTTTCTTCTTGTCTTATTGCAGATTGAACCTATGAAGTGTGTGAGGTCGAAGTCTCTGGCTATATATACACCTTTCAAGAGATTGAATAAGCCTCTTCTAGGCCGACTTCCACTAGTAGGACCCACTTCGTCTTGGGAGTCCAATTTGACTTTATAAATTTAAGAACAATGTTTCTTTCTTAATACAAATTGCCCAAAGGGTCTTTTACATACGACAATAATTCTTTTTACCTTTTACTCATGACAAATATTTGACAAACCCTAGGAGCATGAAATGCATTCTTGACCTAGATGACCGTTAAATGAAGCATGAAACCCATGCTTAAATAAAACTCTTTTTCTTCTTTTACATAAAATACAAATTTATACAAGTACAAAGATAAATATGAAGACTGAACCTAGTTAATTCTTAACTAGGGAGGTATTCGTAATGATTCAACAGGTCTATCTCAAATTGAAATGTTCTCATGCGAAGGGATTTAGATTGATAAGCATCAATAATGATAACATCATCATAGCCAATATTGTCAAATTACCAAAGCCTTGATAGGTACACTCTATCTTTCCACAAGATCAAAGCATAATGCTAGAAGACATTCCATGGGACACCACACCGTCTCACTTGATGTACATACTCCAACTAGGATACTTGGAGTATTTCCTTTACCAAACCATTTCCCTCAAGGAAATGTCTGTCCATCAGACCATTCTTTATCCAAGTCCATGCACTTGACTTAGGATCTCCATCCTAATCCATCACAATACATGACTCAAGAATGTTTGTCCAAGATGCTTATCCAATCCACCATTCTTCTTATCCATGTCCATGTACCTGACTTAGGATATCAATCCTAATCCATCACAGTACCTGGCACAAGAAGAACCATGCTAATTCAATCCATCATTCTCGCTATCTGTGATGCATGCACTAGACTTATGACGATCAGTCCTGGCCTAGTACATGACACAGGGAGAACCAATGTCCAACCTTTACTCCTTCTCAACATGAGAGGGGAAATCCATGCTCACTCCCTCTCAACCATGTTGAAAAATATGTAACTAGGTTTGTCTTCATTAGTATGAAATGTATTCTTGTAATGTAAAATGAAAAAGAAATTATTATTATTATTGAAGCGTGGGTTTCATGTTCAAGTTCTTTTATTTTATAGGTCAAGTACCAATTGAGTGCTTGTAGGGTTTGTTCTAGGTATAAGAGTCATTGTCATATATGGAAGACCCTATGGGCACATTGTATCTTGTAAAGAAAAAAATATTTTGTCTTGAAAGTGTCAAAATACCTCCAAGACCAAGTCGGCCTACATGAAGAGCCACGTCCACCCTTGAGTAAGCCTATATATAAGAGGTGTTGAAGAAAGCGTAACTAGGTTCGATCTTCATAATGACACGATCTTTGTATCTGATGTAAATTGTAATAAAAGGAAATAAATTATTTTTGTAATCTTGCTACATGAGTTTCATGAGCAAGAAGTGTCACTAGGTGAAAGACTTCTTCTTGATGTCTTTAGGATTTATTGTTATGTCAAAGAGTCATGTCATGAATGGAGAAGCTCTTTAAGAGCCTATGTAAAATGTATTGGTGTCAGATCGGCCCTCCAAGACCAAGAAGAATCCTCCAAGAGCAAGTTCACCGAAATCTGCAAGCAAAACAACAAAGGAATATAATGTCGCTTCCAAAATAAATCAAATAAATAAATATGTCGGCTTGGAAAAATAGACATGTTGGTTCATAAACATACGTCAACTCATATAGGTGGTTCACTACTATAAATACCCACCAAGGGTCAGCGAAAAAGGGGACAAGAAAAATTTTAGATGCCTCTGAAATTTCGCTCAAAGGAGCCGCAGTCAAGGAGAAAGAAGCCGCAGCAAGAGAAGAAGATTGACATTAAGGTAAGGCAAGTCTAAGGGTTCAGTTGCCTCCTCGGATGGGTATAAGGAGTAATAGAACCCAGTCCTATATCTTCTCGGCATACCTGTGACTAGAAGGAGAAGCTCTTAGATGTGTAAGATTGTGGATAGAGACACAACAACATCATTAGATCTGAGCTAGATATAATTTTGTGATTACAACCTCGACATCTTTATACGAATCTGTGTAGATAAATCTCAACAACAAAACTAATGCTCTCGGCATACCTGTGATGTCCTCAGATGGATAAGAGCAGATCAGGCAGCGTGTGATCTGGGCATTCAAGTGAAGTAATGATTCTCGGCATGAGGACACAGTCATTATGAATACCATCAGCCTTCTCACATACTCTGATATACCTGTAGCAACCTTGACACAATGTATTGCAATAGTTAGGGTTATATGAAGATGGCCTATACTATCTCGACAATACCATAAAATAAGCTCACATGATGGGAGAGATCCTCGACATATCTATAAAAAGAGACACATAGTCTTATTGGTTACCACAAGCTCTAAGACTTAGTGTGATGCAGTGCTGACGTGCTACTAGGAGTAGCAACTTAATCCTGACATAACCATAATCATAGTAGCTATAGACTATGATCTTATGATCTTATTATATCGAAGTGCAACAATGATATCAATACAGTGAGAGATGCATTAGCAAATGATTTCAGTGATCCTATTATGAAGGTATTCAATGGTGCGACAATGAGGATGGTCTCAGTAGCGACGTAAAGGAGGATTGGCATCTTGGTCTTGGAGAGGTAGAGTGCGTCAAGGGTCATGGTCTTGGTATTCGTCAATGGAATCTCTATAAGAAGAATTTACGCATGGGTTTTCCTCTCCAAGTGGGAGAGGTTTTGGCCCTGGTAGAAAGCCAAACGTTTGTGCTCTTGTCTCTTTTGTTCTTTTGGTAGCAGCTTGATGAAGCAAACACATACACTAATAATGAATGAAATATCAAGCTAAGATAAATTGTTTAAATACTTCACAAATTGTTATCATGTAACAAAGAATCAACCTAATTATGCATGCCCTAGATTCTTCAACATGGTATCAGAGGGATAGGTTCAGTAGTCAAAGGAAGGGTAGAAAAGAGAAATGCAAGAATCAAGATTCAAGCATCAAAGCAAGTTCAAAGATGGCAGGACCTAAAAACTATAGATTAAGGAAACATTATACAACAATAAGTTTGCAGCAGTGAGGGTTGTTGAATGACAATAGTCTTCAGATCTCAAGGTACATGACAACAGATGCCTCCCAAAGCTACACCTACAACATCCTAGTGATAGTCATTGTCTCAGATTAAATACTCTTCAAATTGATTCAAGAGCACATGGACATGACTCAAATAAGATGTTGCACTATCCTATTACATCATGACAAGCAACCTCTAGTCAATTATTCTTGAAGAACTTGAAGAGAAGCCTTAGCAAGGATCCTATCTGGAGGGAGCTTTAATGCATCTACTTCAACAACAACCAACATGATCAAGGTGAAGATCTTGTCTTCACATATCAAATAAGTATCTTTTATTCTACAATCAAGTTTTGGTTTATTGACTTCATTAGTGCAAGAAGATCTATGGGTTAGATAAAGTTCTTGCAGTAGGATTGATAGAATCCTCATGAAGGAATGAAGTCAGTACCTCAAGGTCTCCTTTGAAGTCATGAGAACTCTTAAGGTTCTATGAAGTAAGAAAGGAAACACAAAAGGATATACTCTCTGAAATGAAGTGCAAAAGGTGCCAAGGAATGAAGAAACATCTTCATGGGATCTATATTGAGAGATCTAGGAAAATGGTGAATAGATGATCGTCATTAATAAGCAAGGTGACAAAGGTCTATGAACAAGAAGGTCACCTCAATCAATAGTTTTCTGTCTCTATGTTAAATATAGAAAGACAAAAGACTCAATATGTGCAAAGGAAAGGTTGACAAGATAAGTACTATGGAAAGGTTACCTGAAGGATGGAGGAAGCTAAGGAAAGGATCAAGGGAAAGAGGGAGTAATAGATCTCCACTATGAATGAGATGGTATCTCTCTCGAAAGGACCCTATCAGAATTCCTTGTAGATATGAACATAGTAAGAAGATGCATCATGGCATCATGGAAGCAAGAGCTCGTACGAAAACATGAAGAACATAGCTCTTGGGAATCTCGTTGTACATTGAACGAAAGGAAGAAGTCATCCAGGTCAAGGGAAACATTTGCCAGATGGGGATATACTAGATCCTGAAGGATCTCTAATAGAGATCTCAGCGGAGGATCTCTTAGTCCGGGAAGGAAACAAATGTCTCGTCAGAAATTCCAACTCTTGGAACTCATGAGATGGTGGTTCAATGACATGAAGAATGAAGCAGACCAAGGGATTGAAGATCTTTTCAAATCAAGGAAGTTGCTGAAAAAAACCTGAAGGAAAATGAGGTATATATGATTGTATTTGTATTTGCGTTTGATATTGTAATGTCATGATATGTGGTTGCAGATAAAATGGATCAAGCATGATCAAAAGGGAATAAATCTCCTCCTCTAAAAGGATGCAGAAATACACAAGTCAGACTAGATGAAATTTACATAATATGTCCTCATAATGTAGTATGAGGTAGTTGATGACCATTGAAGAACTATGAGAGCTCTTGGGGATGAAAGATATGAGGATGGAAGAGATTGTGAAGTATGCAACCTTGATGAAGGCAATCAACATCCAAAAGATCAGGAAGACTTGACCAGGAAATCTCCCGGAAAGATGTAAAGACTCTGATGGAAGTCTCAAAGGATGAGGACCATTCACAACATATATCATTGGGAGATGTGTCAACATGTATGCAGGATGATTGATACCTACAAGAAGATGTCACTAGAAGAAAGCCATCACCAAAAGGTAATATGTAATTTGTTTTTGGTGTCTGACCTCTTGGAAAACTCTGGGTATGTGTGTAGAATCAAGGAAAGGAAAGTTGTGAAGGATGTCACAACTATGTACCTTGTGGTCAAGAGCAATCACTTTTGAAGGAAAGTGAAGGCAGATGAGCTTATGAAGGAAGCCCCAGATGTAAAGCCAAGGAGGATACTTTCCGAGAAAGAAGGAATGACATGACGGAGGAAAGTGATGGATGGCTGACCCTACATGTGAAGAAATTGATGATATCGAAGTCTTGAATCATCAGTAAACTAGAAGACCCTATAAAGCACTGATGATAGAGTCCCTAGGTAAGAGGGAGCTCTGGGAAGTTTCTATGAGTGAAGGAACTCGAGCAAGTTTCTGAGTAAAGAGAAACTTGGAACTCGTCCCTAGGTAAGAGGGAGAGTTAGACACGACATTCTTGTCTTCAGTTTGGAAGAAAGAATGGAGGATTGTGTAATAATCTGGCATCCAACACTCTTTGAGGATGTGGTAGGGCATCCAAGACAAGAGTGGGCAAGAGGACCGATATTCTTGAGGGATGGGAACCCAAGATGAGAATAGTCCTAGTAGGGCATACTTAGAGAACACCCGGGTGGGTATGACCTTAAGAGAGACAATGATGATGTGTGTCTATCAGTCATTGGTCTCGCCAACATTGTGTGCTCTAATCTATTTGAGAGATAGAGCTGTTAGTCAAGGCCTTGCTATATGGAAACAATGTTGGTTGAAATGATGCTATAACAGATGGATTGCAAATCCAATTCTTCTTATGGGAAATTCTTTAGATTGAGAATGACCAAGTATCATTATGAATACATCCCTAGTTAAGAGGGAGTGTTGAAGAAAGTGTAACTAGGTTCGGTCTTCATAATGACATGATCTTTGTATTTGATGTAATAAAAGGAAATAAATTATTTTTGTAATCTTGCTACATGGGTTTCATGAGCAAGAAATGTCACTAGGTGAAAGACTTCTTAAGGTCTTTAGGATTTATTGTTATGTCAAATAGTCATGTCATGAATGGAGAAGCTCTTTAAGAGCCTATGTAAAATGTATTAGTGTCAAATCAGCCCTCCAAGACCAAGAAGAATCCTCCAAGAGCAAGCTCGTCGAAATTTGCAAGCAAAACAACAAGGAATATGTTGTAGCATCTACAACCTCCCTCCAAAATTTTGCCTTAGCTTCGTTTTGGAGCCTCCTTACTAACCTTCCTCAATAGCATTCCTTGCCTTGTCAAGTACACAAGTTTCAGTGATTTTCTAGTAGAATGCCAACATGTGTATGATAGCTTGTTGCATCCCCCTCATAGGTTGTTTCTTCGGACTTGGTCTAGTTGCAGGCTGAGCAACTCCCTCAAGAAATTGCACAATTTTGGAGGGGAACTAACCTTCCCTCTAGAAATTGTGTGATCCTGTATGGCAGCCTGCTGGGTTCCAGAATTGCGCAAATCTGCCTGTCACCCTTCACTGGAAAAATTGCGCAATTTCTCCTAGCAGGACTGCCCAACCCATAAATTGCGCAATTCTGGGCAACAGTCAGTTGCTCAGCCCAGAAATTGCGCAATTCTGGGCAACAGTCAGCTGCTCAGCCCAGAAATTGCGCAATCCTTCTGGGAAGCTATCCCAACTCCCTCCTAGAAATGCGCAAATTTTCCCTTTAGCTGAATAGGCTATTGCATGTGCCATTAAGTTGACCGGTTCCCATCGGGACCGAGAAAACTTGACTTGCATGCGTGGGCTGCTTCTTCTCGAAATAAAAAAGCAACATGCAAAAAGCATCCCTAGATTTTAGGGAGCTATGTTTAGCAGCTGGAGGTTACATGCAAAGATCGTTTTAGAATCTTCCCTCGAAGTGTCGCTTTTTCCTAGATTTGTGGCATGCGCGTCATGAGCCTCAAACTTATTTATTTGACGCTTCAGAGCTCACTTATTCACATCAATCTTGGAGCTCTGACATCCCACAACACATCCAGGGATCTTCGACACATACAACTCAGCGATTTCCAGGTAAGGCGGTTTAACTTGTCTTTTGCAGCATGTCTGTCGCTTTTTGTGTTTTGGCTTGTGCGAGTGTTGTTTTCTTGATTTCTGTGAATGCTTGCTGTCGTTTACATGCATACTAGCTTGTATTAGCACCGTTTCAATTTTCATTAGCATCTCACTACTGTTGCATGCATAAAACTGTTTTGCACGAACGGTCGCCGATTTGGCGACTCGCTTCACCCACATGCATGCTGTTCTGTTTTCTGAATCTTTCATTCACTGTTTGCATGCACGATCATTCACTCCTACTTACACTAGTATCATGATGCATTCACATTCACATTTGCTTTTAGTTGCTTGTCGGCGGGTCTAGGCAGCCTTGGCTCGGACTTTGCCTCACCATGACAACATTGCGAAATCCTGAGAGGGAAGGCTCTATCTTCCTCTCAGAAAATGCACATTTATGCCCAATGTCTATCCTCCAGTCTTGCATTGCGCATTTTTGAGGGACAATGGCTGCTGGCCTAGAAAATTGCGCAATGCAGTCATTAGGCCTACAACTATTGCCAGTAGAAATTGTGCATTGCACAATTCCAGCTGCCAGTAGGCCAGCTTGGATTGTGCAATTCCAGTAGCCAGCCAGCCTCCGCAGACAACCCATACTGCCTTTTGCACAGTTCTGGTAGCCAGTCTCCCAGCTTCCCAGGAAAAATTGTGCAATCCTTGCCAGTTAATCCCTAGGTATGTTGCATGTCGTTCCTCGAGTTTGCTTTGGTTTTAGTTGACAAATTTCTTGCCATGCATGTCGCTATGTCTCCACATCTAGCAAGTGTTCGCCCGCCTCTTAGCAGTTCAGGATCAATGGCCTCCAAGAGAGTAGGATCAAAGAACAATGGTGGAGGTGCAACTGAAGCAGCAATTGAGCGAGTGTCTATAAGCCTGCCGATCTATGAAGACACCAAACTGGTTGTAGACAAGGACATCAAGCTGAAATGGCAAGAGGTAAATGATGCATTTGCAGGCACATTTGGGGAAGACCTTGAAGACCGCCAAGTCTATGTGAACATCTACAAGTCCGACTTGTACTAGATTGCATGCAGGGATCTTGTTTTCCCATGCGCGGACATGATACATTGGATCGTCTTGCACATTGACCCTGAGATGATGACACTGAGCAGTGTCAACGGGAAGAAGATTGCTACCTTCAAGGCACAAGATTATGAGTAGATGTATCATATGTCGAAGCCCATGATCACCATGGAGACTCCCTTCAGCATACCTAGCAGCAATGCCAACTCCAGAGTTATTTTGAAGAACTAGGTGAAGGAGTCGACTAAATTCAGGATGACACCCAACCAAGTCTACATGACGAAGATATTGCGGAAGGTGTATCAATACTTGTTCATCTTTGCTTGTCGTCTATATGGTCAAGAAAGCACGAAAACCTTCCCACAGAGTTGGGTGATCGCGTTGGACCAACTGGCCAGAGAAGGCAAAGCATGCAACTGGTCCGACATGTTGGCTCATTCGTTGAAGGAATAGGTAACAAGGGCTCTACAACCGCCCAAAGGTATGCAAGCAGAAATCTACATGTCCTCTTACATCTTGGATGCAATCTGTGCCCGTCAGGAGTTCCTGGGCTTGAAGTGGGCATGGACATCGATGGAGACCTCTGTGAACACTTATTGTAAGATGTTGTCTGAATGCAGCTTCAGAGGAGTTATCACACAACTGTCCGATCACTTTGTCACCCTAGTTTACAAGATGATATTTGAACAAAATCCACCTTGCATGTCGAAGGTAGCAATGGAGGCACTGATCGACATAGCTGATTGGTATGCCTCACCGTCCGACACCTTCATATGAATGTACAATGTGGAGAAGCCTTTGTATGTTCTAACGAAGTTTGCCTTGGACAAACTCGTCATGCAGGAAGTATCATATCACATCTTGGCATGATTATCATCTAGGTTGCACCGGAAGAAGGCACTTTGGCCTGCTCTTCCGTTGCAGATCGGATTACACGAGATACAAAGTTTCAAGCATGCGGATGTTGAAGCAGAGGAGATGAAGAAATATCCATTCGACGCCCAAAGTTACAATCCGTATGACCAGCATTGTCTTGTGAAAGACCATTGCGTGAGAGTACAGTTTAATTGGATCCACGGGGCATGTCATTGGGCAGAGGAAGACGCATGGAGATATTGTTATAGCTTCTCCAGGCCCAATGAACTGGTTGGCCTTGCTGTGGAATGGGTAGCGAAGCAATGTGAAGCAACATCCTAGAGAGCACCAGAAGCAACAACAACTGAGGTAAACACACCAGAGCGCGACAAGGGCAAGAGGAAGATTGTCGACAACATGGAGGAAGAGCAAAGCTGCAAGTTCCAAGTAGACCCACTTGTGCAAAAAGCAACTTTGGCGTCAGAGGCAAAGAGGCAACATCGCGAGAAGAGAAATGCGCAAAGGCAGAGAGAGAAACGAAGAATAGAGGAAACAAAGAAGGGTTGCATGAGTTGAAGGAGCAACTTCGGAAGGAACAGGAGCTATGCAGATAGGAGAAGGAAGCGCAATAGGAACATGTACAACAGGGGGCGCAACTTGTATAGATAGATGAAACCACGCCCGTACAAGTAGTAGACTCATCAGTTTAGCTGGCATTAGGCAAACAGGGTGAACCATCGCAGGGGCAGGACTTCGCTTAAGAGATAGAGAAAACACTTCAATAGATGGATATAGATATGGAGCAACAAGAGTTAGAGCAAGACATTGACCTCATACCTCACGACCAAGAGGTCGACCCACTAGCTCCACCCATCTAGAATAGGAGCAAGTCCCAAGCGACCAAGGAGACACTGAGATCCTCGGAGACAATCCAGAGGAGGAGATGCACAACATATCATTCGACGAGTCTCAACATAAAGTTGTGCAATATCGCACAGTGTCGACTCCGGATGATCATACATCTCTTGCGCAGTTTGAGGAACAAGTGATCGTGTTTGATGTGCGCAAACATCCAACAATATTGGCCGATGCTACCGGAGCATATGCCAAAGACACTAGCCCAAGCATTCACTTCTTGATAGCTGAGAACGAGCGAATGGCTAAGGAGTTACAAATGGCCAAGCAAGGAGGAGAATTGGTTACAACATCCGCCCGAGCAGAATTGAAGAAGGCAATACTGGATGAAGTATGTCCCTTGACACAGTCATGCGGGCATTGTATTCCAAGTTTGGTACCGTGCATAAGGAAGTTGTCTATCTCAACGGTTGGCAGTAGCGATGTGGTAGGAGGGCACGTATCTTGTCGAACGTGCATACTGTTGCTGATTACATGCAAACATGGACAATGAGATATAAGGGAGCCCGTTACACTTGCCTAAGATGATGAAGCCCAAAGCAATCAAGTTGAAGGCACACATCTGAAGTCAGATCCGGAACTATGAAGATCTCTCGCAACTCATCACTAGTCTACAGGCTTCCCATGCACGAGTATTCAAAAGTATGGATGTTGTTGTGCGTGCGCATGTGATCCTGTCTATTGGGACACTCACCTAGGCCAAGACAAAGGCATAGTCAGACTGGAGCATGACTCGTACGTTGACGAGTTGATGTGCATTGCCACTAGCCTAGACTTGGTTATCAGTGCAGACACCATGCACAAGTATGTTGCTGGTCTGGCCGCACTCAAGACAATGATGCGCATTCTATCAGACGAGTTGGACAGAGGACCCCGAGCAATGTACTTGGATGCTATGGAGGAAATAGTTCGTTTCCAAAAAGATGTCACCTTAGAGTACATAGACACCATCACGTACTACCGAGCTTGGCATCAGTTCGCTATTGTCAACTGCCATGAGGATGTCGAAGAGCTAGTCTTCCAACAACTGTCTGAGTCGTAGTGATGTCTTGCATGGCTTGCTCAAGCCTATTTTGTCTCACATGGGTACATGTCTACATTGCATGTAATGTCTTGTCAAGCATAAGTTCAAGTGTCGATAATTGGATGTAACAATCATAGAGTAGATAAAGAGTCATGAGGGTAGTTGAACTGTCACAAAAGGGAATGTCAAGGGTGATCCCACCCTTTGCTATATATAGTCCCTCATAACTCATTGTAAAGGATTTTGGTCAGCCAAGCTTCCGATAGGACTATCTTAGAGAGCTCTTGGATAGTATTGTAACGAGCCTTGGCTTCTCCACTACGTAGAGCTAGTATATCTCTTTGGAGGAGTAGGCGACAATGACTGTAACGTTCCGCTGTCGGAACTAGTGGTTGGACATGGATGTATTGTATGACTGGAACTTACACTTCTTAATATAATAGAGCCAACACATTTAATGCATATGTCGTATTGTATTTCAGCTATCTTGTTTACTCTAAATGATATGTGTCTGTTTGCTTATACATGCATGTGTAGTTATTGTCTGTACATGTATGTATGAATATTTTTGAAATATGATGTTGGTTTAACTATCACTTTGGATTGCTAGCTTACTTGCCTTCCATGTTGTGATGCATCTTTGCTCGTATGTTCCCTTCTTAACTTCATGCTGTCATAGGTTTCCAAGGGGCGTGCTCACCTCACCTTCTGTGTAATATTCCTAATTAGCCATGGCTAATTGGAATATTCGATTTTGCCTAATTTTTGCCTTCTATAGTTATTTATGAATAAAGAGGTGAGGGAAAGGGGACATGACTCACTTTTAGAATAAAAGTCACTTCGTAGTAGCACAACGTTGTGACTTAAAGGGGAGCCAAAGGGGCCAAAAGGGGGATGCAGAAATGGAGCCCACACAGACATTTGGAGGAACTACGCAGTAGGGAAGAAACACGTGGCAGGAGAGGGACTGCGCTGGAGAAGGTGGGCCTTGGGATTGAGAGAGGCAAAGGCTATAAAGGAGTGAGGAGCTTCCTCATTTTGGCATTCAGTTATGTGCATTTGAGCTAGTCACTTCGACTTAGAGCACACTGGCTCTTTAGCTAGTCTGCAACACTGTTTAGTGCATTGAGTGTTTCCGTTCGGAGATCTCACCCTTAGCCCCGGGGGACTTCGGGTGCCTACTCGGGCAAGGTATTTCCATCAGCATTTTGGCAGTAGTTTCATCAGCATTTCTAGTAAGAGGATTGAGCATCTTGGAGGACTGCACAACACTGAGAGGGATGACGTGGTTCTTTCTGCCAGGAGTTCTGGCTTGAGGGTTTGCAGTAGGATTTGTGCTAGGAGATTGAGCAAGGGATCAACCCTTGCATATTGGAGGGCTTTGGCAGAGGTTTTAGGCAGATTTCTAGAGGGTTTCATTCAGTGGTAGCACAGAGCCTAGAGAGACTGCGCAGAACCCTAAGGGGGTGATTTTCGGGGGTCGACCATTCCAGGAAAGATTTATGGGTTTTTTTGGGCTTCTTGAGTAGAGTTTGATTATAGAGTTTCAACCTTTTCTGAGGAGGGGAACAACCCCAAATCCTCATTCGATATCCAGTAGCAGTAGCAGCATGACAGTTTTCCAGCAGCTGGGATGTAGATCAGTGTGAGACCATTCCTTTGCTATTATAAGTGTATTTCTTCACTTGCCTTGTGCAAGTCGAAGTGCCATCTTTCTGATCACCTCCTGTACTCATTCTATTGCTCAGTATAATAAAATGGCTTAACATTTCTTGCTGCATTTCTTGAGTATTTGTTTATGTTTCATGTATACAATTGTTGTTTGCTGCACTATCATTATTTCATCTTTGAGAGCTTTCCAACTATTATACCACTAGTACGTTTTCTAGTTGGGGTTTGCTGGTATTTGAGAAATATTCCTGGAAAGGGATATTACAGTGGTATCAGAGCATAGATCTGGCTCAGCTTGTGCAGCTAGCAATCTATGACACTGGGGGAAAAACCCTACATCTGTTACAGAGGTAGGAGATATAGAGACACTGGACGTGGGTTGGAGAATACCTACGGAGAAGGGGATTGTGTTCTGGTGGTGGACGCAGAACAGGAGGAGCCTGTGGTGGGCGCAGGACATGAAGGGCCTATGGTGGATGCAGAGTAGAAGGATCCAATGGCAGACGAGGACGGGAAGAAATTTGCGGATATGCTCCTCAAATTAGTGCAAGATCTGTCGAGGCAGATTAAGGTGATGGGGCAGAGATTCACGACAGTAGAGGCTAGATAGCGTGAGAGCCCACGGGTTTTTCAGATTGGTGAGGGATCAAGTGCATCACATCATTTGCCAGAGCAGCGTGATACTGTGCAGCAGGTGGCCTCTTATGCCCCTACACGCTCTACCATGCCCACCTTATTAGGAGCAGACACGGGGGCCAGAGCCCAGCAGCAGGTAGAGCCTGGTCATATGGGCGATTATTTTGCAGAGTACCAGCCCTATGGGCAAGAGTTCAAGGATGCTCTTTCATTCAGAGACTTTGTTCAGCTCCAGCGGGATAATAGACCTCGCGACCATCACATAGGGTACCGACATTACCATGATAGTGACACCCACTGTGCACTAAGTAGATTCCACTTGCCTACGTTTGATGGTTCATCAAACAGTTCAGCAAAGTCTTGGGTGGAGAAGCTGGACATTTATTTCCAGCTTAACTAGATGTCGGAGACAGAGGCCATCAAGCTGGCAACATTGTATTTGGATGGTGAGGCTCAGGATTGGTGGTTTCATGGGATGGTTACACTCGGACACTCCATGGTGATGACATATGCCGAGTTCACCATGAGATTGATGGAGCGATTTGATCGGAGGGATCCAGAGCAGCGTTTTGTTGAGTTAACAAGGCTCAAACAGACAGGGAGCCCAGAGACCTACATTATAGATTTCTTGAGGGTCTTAGTGATGGTGCCAGATCTATCCACGACACGGAGGATATATATTTATGTTGAGGGGTTAGCAGAGCCACTTCGGGGCTTAGTCCGATCCACTAGACCAGCCATGCTCTAGGACGCCATTAGCAGGACCCGGGATTTACAGGATGTCTTACCTAGGACCCGAACACCTTACCCCCAGAGACAAAATTTACAGTCTAAGGGGAAGGATGTGAGGATTCCACCTCCAAAGGGAATCCAGGACGAGCACAGATTGACGATGATGCTAGGAGGGAGTTGAAGAAGAAGCGGTTGTGCTTCACCTGCCAGGAGCCGTGGGCACTAGGGCATAGATGTGCTGTTGGCAAAGCATATTTTATTGAGGTCTTCTCTGAAAGTAGTGGGGAAGATGATGATGAGGATGATGTGGAGGCAGGAGATAGTCATGTCGTGCAGGGACCTTTGCCACCTCCACCAGCAGCAGGTGGTGCATCTTTTGCACCTACTAGAGGGGCCCTTGCAGCATTGCAAGGAGTTCCCAAGTATTTGACGCTGCGCATACGGGGGACAGTACATGGCCAGCGAGTATCGGTTTTGGTTGACAGTGGGGCAACCCACAACTTCATCAATGCAAAGATGGTCGAGCAGAGAGTTATACAGACAGAGAGCTTCGATGGGTTTTCAATTTTGGTCCCACGAGATCAGACCATGATGTGTTCCTGTTATGTTCCAGAGCTATCAGTGACGATGGGCACCTATACACTGACTGACTAGTTTTTCGTGGTTTATATTTCGAACACCAACATGATACTGGGTGTTCAATGGCTTATCACTCTAGGGAAGGTCACGACAGATTGGAAGACCCTAGAGATGGAGTGGGATGATGAGAAGACAGGGAGGCATGAGAAGATACGGGGTCAGCACACATATTCGGCTCAGACTGTTTCGGCTCATCGGATGGAGGCAGTCTTCCGGAAGGGAGACATAGAGTGGGCAGTGGAGCTGCGTGCATCAGAGGCAGGGACTACAAGGCAGACGGTACATCCTGAGATACAGTGCATCCTTGACTGGTATGCCATAGTGTTTGGGGAGATTCCGTCGGGACAGCCACCGGACTGGGGGTTTGAGCACAACATCGAGCTTAAGCAGGGCATACAGGTAGTGATTACTACCCCCTATAGGCACCCCAAGGCCTATCGGGATGAGATTAAGTGGGCTATCTAGGAGTTGTTGGCTCTTGGGCACATTCGGCCGAGCACGAGTCCTTTTGCTTCTTCCGTGGTGTTGGTGAAGAAGAAGGACGACGCATTGAGGATGTGCATTGACTACAGGGCCCTGAACAAGAAGACACTGAAGAACAGGTACCCCATACCTAGGATCGACGAGTTGATGGATGAGTTGGGAGGAGCACGGTTCTTCTCAAATATTGATTTGAGATTTGGGTACAATCAGATTTGCGTGAGGGAGCAGGACATTCCCAAGACCGGCTTCAGGGTCACTATGGGCACTTGGAGTTCTTGGTGATGCCCTTTGGGCTAACCAACGCCCTTGCCACATTTCAGTCCTGCATGAATCACATCTTCCGCAGTCACTTGGGAAAGTTTGTGTTGGTATTCTTTGATGACATTCTCATTTACAGCATGACTTGGGAGGAGCATCCCCAACACATTGAGACAGTGCTGCGTATCTTGCAGGAGCAGTCATTCTATGCCAAACTCTCCAAGTGTGAGTTTGGGTTGATAGAGATGTTGTATTTGGGGCACATCATTGGGGTGGACGGAGTGAGAGTCCACGAGGAGAAGATCAGGGCCATTAGAGTGGTTGGAGCCGAGGAACGTGACATAACTACAGGGGTTCATTGGCATTTGTACTTACTACCGGAAGTTCGTCAAGAGTTTCTCACAACTTGCTGCACCCCTGATAGATTTGACGAGGAAGGGGGCTTTCAGTTGGTCGGATACAGTGCAACGAGTCTTTGACAGGCTCAAGGAGGTTATGAGCAGTTGCCCAGTGCTTGCATTGCCAAATTTCACGCAACCATTTGTTTTGGTGTGTGACGTGTCGGGAGAGGGGATCGGCTCAGTATTGATGCAGGGAGGTCACCCTATAGCCTATGAGAGCCGGAAGTTCCTTCCGCACGAGAGGTTGTATTCTATATACGACAAGGAAATGCTGGCCATCATGCATGCATTGGCCAAGTTCCGACAGTATTTAGTGGGTAATAGGTTTAGGGTGGGGACTGATCACAACAGCCTCAGTTTTTTTTTTGGAGCAGAAGCAGCTACAGGAGAGGCAACAGAAGTGGATCAGCAAGATCCAAGCATATGACTTTGACATTGAGTATGTCAAGGGTAAGAACAACGTGGTAGCAGATGCTCTTTCACGTAGACCAACCACGTTGTCTCTTATGAGCTTGGACACAAACTGGAGGGCTCGACTCTTAGTAGAGTACTCCAAGGATAGGTTTTCATGTGAGGTTTTGGATGGGCACGTGGCAGATGACAGGTACAGGGTGGTCGATGAGATCATCTACTATAGGGATTGGATCTTCTGGACTGAGGGATCTCAGCTGAAGAAGAAGATGCTCCAGGCATCACATGATTCACCATTGGCCGACCATCAGGTGTTTACCAAAACCTATAGGGCCATTAGAGAGAGGTTTTCTTGGAAGGGCCTCAAGGAGAACGTACTCCAACATATCCGGGAGTGCGATGTTTGTGTTAAACAGACATGGTCAGGGAGAACAAATAGGAAAACAATAGGAAAGATAAATCATTCAGTACAATTTTTATTCACAAAAGATGTACATTTATAGTACAATATGGTGACCGTTGGGATTCACATCCCAAGGTCCCTTGGAATGCTTGTCCATTCGGCTTCCACGCTAACCCTTTAGGATTAGGTGTCCAACATTCCCCCCCTTAATCCGAAGGGTTATGTATGAGTCCAAGAAAAGAGCTGTAATAAAAAATATGCAATAATGCATGGCAGCACTAGGCTGAATGTGCTCTATGAAATGTTGGTAAAAAAGGGCGTGGTTTAAGGATGACCACCAACACTGGAACGCTTAGTGCAGTTCCCGAAACTCTTCCAAAACTAGCAAGAAGCTGAAGTCTTCTGCTAGAGGAAGTGATCCTATTGTTTTAAAGAGGGAAACCTTCAACCATAAAAGGGAGGTCTCACCCCGCATAAAAGGTAAAACTTCAACCTGAAAAGGGAAGTCTCAACCTGTGATGGTTTAAGGATGACCAACAACTCTGGAATGCTTATGCAATTCTTGGAACTCTTCCAAAACTGGAAAGAAGCTGGAGTCTTCTGCTAGAGGAAGTGTTCTCAATTTTGTCTCCAGAACTCTTCCAAAACTGGCAAGAAGCTGAAGTCTTCTGCTAGAGGAAGTGTCCCACATCGCCAACTAAAGGCATGTTCACGGACATCTTTGTCTCTGGCTACAACTCTGAAACTGGTGTAGCAGGTTGTGGCTCAGGGTCGCTTGATGTGGCTTTGAAGCTTGTAGATGACCATCATTTCCCTCCCTGTCAGATACAAGGTGAGAAGATGGAGAAAACTCAACTGCAAGACTGTTCAATATTCTGGAACAAGTTCTGACATGTGTTTGAAATATCTTCTTGGCTGTTGATGCCTGCCAAGAAGAGATCCATCCTAGATGAATCTTTGTTCTTGCAGGGTGTTTGTTTTTGAAGCATCTATTTGAAGAATGACTAGTTTTATGGCAGTGCTTACATGGATGAAGATCAAAACAGTGATCTTTCATATGACCAAATCGATCATAGTGTTGGCATTTCACGATCTGTTGTTGTTGTTGCTGTTGTGGAAGAGGAGCAGAGTTTGGAACAGTTGGAGCTGAACTGTCATAAGGAGTAGGTGAACTGTCATTAATGAAACCAACACTCTGAAACTGAATGGGCTTGGCATAGTCTGGAATATGAAAGGACAAGTCCTTGTCATATCCAAGACCGGTTCTGTGCTTGTTGTGGACAAGCTGTTCCCAAGGTCTGATGATGGGCTTGGGAAGTGCAGACTGAGTTTTTGCATCTGCATGTACAACTGCTGCTTTATTTGAATGAACATGAACATTATTGACTTGCTGTTTATGGGAGTCTGTTTCAATCTTCTGAACAGAAACAGGTTCAGAAAGATGACTCCATTGCTGTAGTTCTTCTTGCTGCAGCTTTGTCTCAAGCTGCAAAAACTCAATATTCTCATGTGCAGTTTGCAGAGAGGTTTGGATGTCAAAGAGAATTTCTTTGTTAACTTTGACCATCTCATCAACAGTGGAATGAATTAGGATATTCAATAACTTTAATGCATCTTCAAGTCTGGCCATTTTTCTTCAAAAACACAACTGAGGCAATAGAAACAGAAAAATAATATTGTACTCTTACTACAAGATCTGAAAAAAAATGTGAAGATGAGCGTTGTCCTCAACTTCAAACTTCAGAGCATATGGCTGCTATGGGAATCATGCAAAATCTCTACAAGAAACTGCTCCAAAATTTCTACAAGAAACTGCTCCTAGAATGACTGCCAAAAATGTCTTCAAAATTGCTTCAAATTCACTTCATAATGCTGATCAAGGATCCACCAAAGTCTATTCCAAACCTCTTCATAAACTTCTCTACGGATTCTTCAAAAATCACTTCACTCACAGGTTGTTTCAAATTGTTCCATGGACAACACCAAATCTGCTTCGAGGTGGCTTCAATACTGCTCTCAGAACTTATACATGTGTTTGACTAAATGTGACTGTGTTCAAAAATCGGTTTTGATGTGGATGAATCAAAGGGTGAGCATAGTAACAATGATCATTATCAATAAAAGGCCATGCATATGCATCATCCAAGTTCACTTATCAATTTATCATTGCTCGAAACACTTCATCAAAGTCAGCAAAGTCACAGAAAATGTCATCTAAAATTCTCAAGGATCAATCAACCTTTATGGGATAACATAAGACATTAACCCAAAATTTCTATATGAGATGTCATTTTGTATGACAAACACACCATTTCTAACCTGAATGAATGTAGCTGAAAAGACCATTACCTAGATCTTTTGTAGCCTTTCTTAGATTGGTGGTCAGGATGCATTATGTTACTTTTTTTTCGTAAGGCGGAGACCAAAAAATGTAATTGGATGTTACATGGAACTCGTGACTAGATATACATACATCTTGACAAAGAACTTTTAAGTGATTTCATGACCAGTCAACAGATGTTTTCTTCATTTTGAACGAAGTATATCTCTGCTCGTGTAACGTGTAAATCCAGGTTACATTCAACAACAAATCCAGCAGGGAATCGATCCAGAGACAGACAGATATGTGTACTCATCTGCAGAGACAAACCACCAATTATTTTATCTGAGAAAAAACTAGTTTTAAATGAGCGATTTCAGGAGTAGTAAAAGCGTCAAAGTCACCCTACGAAGCCCGAGACAGCACAACCTGTCGCTGCTGACACGCAAATGACATGTATTGAATACGTTACACTCACTCACTCATAGGTTCCGCAAAGACGACGAAGGGCTCCATAGGAACCTCCCATTAAAATAACACCTTCGGCGTAACCAATTTGATGAAATAGATACCTGGGGAACTCTGTCTTTCTTACCCAATCAATGGCAATTGGGGGTGCATTTGCGCAGGTGGGAAAACTGTAGCTCGAACATACAACTCC
This sequence comes from Pinus taeda, assembly GCA_000404065.3. Lineage (NCBI taxonomy): Eukaryota > Viridiplantae > Streptophyta > Pinopsida > Pinales > Pinaceae > Pinus > Pinus taeda. The sequence goes on from APFE030891354.1 coordinate 240,293, forward strand.
ATGCTTGTTAGACGTTCATGGTCTCTTCAGGGCTTGGGAGCTCTACGCCAGCCAATCCAAGGTTCAGTTAAGTGAGAATATATATACCATTGGCTGCCACAACCGAATATGTATCAGTTCCATTCTCACATAAATCAAGATATTACAATCTCGGGAGATGATGTCGTTTCCCATTCCAAAACTTGATATACAAAGTCCAAACTAAAGCATGGATCACCAATATTCATCTTAAGAACTATCTAATCCTGCGACTACAGCCACAACCCACATCCGCTGACATGTTATTTTAATTGACAATATAAAGCTTGGAAGAGATTGTAAGGGACGACGTCAAGAGGAAGAGTATTACTGTTTTGATTTGAGATACAAATTCTATACTTTCAGTAGCCCAGCGATGGAGAAAGCGCGGGAAAACTCCTCAACATATGATTAGGAAGGCAGACTGACGAGCGGAAAAATACTTTACGGGCTACACGATTGAATTGGCCTGAAGGAGCAGCTTCAAGGGAAAGCATTAGAGCAGTGCGGAAGGTGTCACGACTACGGAACTTAGTGATGAAACATGTAGACCATTCGGCAGGTGTGCTGTCAGACTTGCTTGAAAACCTTCTTAAATTCAAGCCTTCAGAACGATTGAGTGCCCGAGAAGCTCTAAGCCATCCATTCTTTACAGATGATTACTATAGAAGGTTCGGCAATGATCCACGTAGTTGATCTCATGTAATGTTTGACTTGAAACTCTTACCGTAACCCTAAGGAAGTAAGTAACATTTTCTTGTACTTCTACATTATTTGACATGCAGGTGCAAGGCACACTTGTTACTTATTTTCAAACCAAAAGAATGACAAATTTCAACCTCCAGTTCCAGTGAATTCATAAAAGAATATAACCAGAATAGCTTGAATAATTTACGGCTCTGTACTAGCCCAGAACTGATCCGTTTGCCTGATGCTTTTGGACTGCTGACTCAGTTAATTGACAAAATTCAAAGGAATTTATAACAGGATAGCCTTGTCAAACAGCGTTTAAAAGATCGACTATTAAATATCATACAGCTTTTCATATATATTACCAGCGTTCCATGTTCATTGTAATGAATACCATGAAGGACAGCGTATGGGCCGAGGTCGATTCACATACACCACTTCAGGCTTTCTTTGTTAGCAGGCGTTTCCTTTCCTTCAGGCGTTCTTGTCAGCACCATTTCAGTAATGTGCGTTTCTCCTTCAAACATTCTTGTCAGCACCGTTTCAGCGTTTAATAATGAGGTGCAATGCAGGTGTGGCAGAGGCAGCGTTTTCATGTCAGACTTCAACAGGCAGGCCAGCACATCGAAGGACGACAGAGCTGGGTCAGACGTTTCGCATTCCCGTGTGGACCGGTTCAAAGAAGCGTTGGATGAGAATCGCCCCTCTCACTGCAACTCGGATTTTCTGCAAATATGAAATGCTTTCTTCAGAATAGTCGGGGAATCTTTGAGTTCGAAAATAGGAGTTACACATGAGCATAAAGCACCGGTATGGCAGTTACACATGAGAATAGAGTGCAGGTATGGCAGAAAGACATGTCAGACCAGGTTGGACAGTGCTTTCGCTTGCAGTTTCAGGCAGAGGAATGTGGCAGAAATAAATTGCACAAAAAGGCCATAAGACAAATGGCTCACATTAATTTTGCAGGGCAAGAATACGCCCGCTCTGATACCATGTTAAACACACATGGTGAGGGAGAACAATTAGGAAAGATAAAGCATGCGATACGATTTTATTAACAATTTGATATACATTTATAGTACATTTGGTGACTGTTGGGATTCACATCCCAATGTCTCTTGGACTACTTAGTCTCTTTAGCTTCCACACTAACCCATTTAGGATTAGGTGTCCAACACATGTCATGATGAAGAACAAACCTAGTTACACTTTACAACATATATGATAATGTTTGAAATTATAGGTCCATTTTGATTTATGTTAATAATTTGTTCTTATTGTTTGTAGAATATCTTGGTACAAATGTAAACAAAATGTTACAACTAACACCTAAGAAACAAAAAATACTTTTAACCCAAATTACAATGTCAATAGCACCCTCTAATTGTATTTTGAAAATGATTAGAATGTAAAATACATTAAATACATATTAGTTTGTGAAAGATTGTTATGTTCAAATAGAAACTCCCATGAACATGTTTCCTGATAAATATTTATTTAGATGCATAAATGGAAATGAACCTAAGAAATTAAGAATAATTGTTACTCGCTATGTTCACAATGACAATGACATTATCTTCCAAGTGGAGGTAGTTAAAGAAAATGAAGTAAAATAAGTTTCTTGTCAAGTGGAATGTACAAAATATAGACTAGATTTTATCAAAGCATTAAATAATGATTCACCAAGTTCAATAAAGAATTCAATTTTTTAAGTTGGATAGTTATGAAATATTTGCTAAATCTCGTATAAAATGTTGCACTATTTTTCAGAATGTATCAGTAAAGTTTTAAAATACCATTGTGTAATATGTAAAAAAACATTAATTGTATTTCTTCATTTACAATAAAGAGGTAAATAGTTGAATAAAATATCAGATGATAAACTTGATGCACAATTAGTTGCTTTGAGAGGACTATATTTAAATGAAATGGAAGAGAGCACTATGAAAAGTGATTTCAAACCATCTACGAAATTTCAAAAATTTAGGAAAGATGAATCTAAGACAATGAAACTTACAGATCAATGCGATGAGATTCATGAAATGTTCAAGCAATGTTATTTATTTTTGAACTCTTTCAGTAGAAAGGTGGATGTTCGAAGATGTATAGAAGCCCTAAAGTGTTTAAAGTGTTTAAAGTGTTTAAATTTCAAGCATCATTTCCTAATGGACTTTTAATTCCATTTGATATCACTTCTAATTCCATAGCATAGGTTTAATGGTTTAATACATGGATTTGATAGGTTAGGGTTTAGGATTAGGTTTGGATAGGGTTAATTTTTAAAAATAACATTTAAAATCAAATTGTCACAAGTGACATTCACAGCAATCGTAACATGATGAAGACAACCAAACCCTATAAAAAGGTTGACAAACCTACACTGACCCTAAATCCTGCAAGGCATATGACAACACATGTCAACGACCAAATCTTGGTGGAACTCACGAAAACCCCTATTTGGGTACAAGGCCTTTACTCATATTCTTAAAGAGGATAGGAGAAAATTAGATGCTAAAACCATCAAATTCATTTGAAACATTGGATATCTCTTTACATTCACTCCAAAAAAAATTTAAGAATTAAATTAAATTGATTTACAATTAAAATAAATGAGAAAAAATAAATAAGAATTTTTTTTTGTTAAATATTGATCTTCTTTGTTTAAAATATATATGTTTTCATTTATACATCATTTTATTAAAATTTTGAAAAATTTAACTATTTAAATCGTGTTGTTGATTTTATACCATAATCTACTTCAAATTTGAAAAATTCATAAATTAATTCTGAAAAATTGAAATTTATTAACAAATCATTAAATAAAACTATAACAATAAATAAATACTAATATAAAAATAGAGGAAATACTAAAAAATGGTAATTAATAAGATTTTAGCTATTTCGTTTAATAACATTTTACTTTTTCCAGACCATAGGTTAAGCCTTAATGGTTAACCTTTAGTTGGTCAAAACTAAAATAAGAAAACAGTAAAAGGACGGTAATTAATAAGAGCGTGCGTAGTGCATCCCCATAATGGCCATGTTCGTGAAAGAGCCTGCGCAGTGAATCCGTATAAAATTTCCTCGTCCTCATGTTCATGAAAGAGCCTGGGTAGGGAATCACTATTATCGTCAAGTTCCTTGTCCTCATGTTCATGAAAACGGCTGCGTAGGAAATCTTCATAATCGTCATGTTCCTCGCCGTCATGTTCTTGAAAGGCTCTGCGCAATGAATCCTCATCGTCATGCTTTTGAAAGAGCCTGCGCAGTGCATCCCCATAATCGTCATGTTCCTCATCGCCACGTTCTTGAAAGGGCCTGAGGAGTGCATCCCCATAATCGTCAGGTTCTTGAAAGAGCCTTCCTAGTGAATCCCCATAATCTTCATGTTCGTCGTCATCATGTTCTTGAAAGAGCCTTCCTAGTGACTCCCCATAATTGTCATGTTCCTCGTCGTCAAGATCTTGAAAGAGCTTGTGTATTGCATCCCCATAATAGCCATGTTCCCTATCCTCATGTTCTTGAAAGAGCCTGCGCAGTGCTTGTCCATAATCGTGATGCTCATCATCGTCATTTTCTTGATTCTCATCGTCGTGTTCTTGAAAGAGTTTTAGTGCATCCCCATAATCGTCATGTTCCTCCTCGTCATTTTCTTCAAAGAGCCTGCGTAGTGCAACCCGACAATTGTCATGTTCTTGAAAGTGCCTACGTAGTGCATCCCCATTTTCATCACGTTCCTCATCCCCATTTTCATCACGTTCCTCATCGCCATGTCCTTGAAAGAGCCTGGGCAGTGCATCCCCATAATCGTCATTTTCTTGAAACAGCCTGAGTAATGCATCCCCATAATAGCCATGTTCTTGAAAGAGCCTGCGCAGTGAATCCCTATAATCGTCAAGTTCTTGAAAGAGCCTGGGTAGGGAATCCTCATAATCGTCATGTTCTTGAAAGGCTCTGCGCAGTGAATCCCAATCTTCATCGCGCTCCTCATCGTCATGTTTTTGAAAGAGCGTGCGCAGTGCATCCCCATAATCGTCATGTTCCTCATCGCCACGTTCTTGAAAGGGCCTGAGGAGTGCATCCCGATAATCGTCATGTTCCTCATCGCCACGTTCTTGAAAGGGCCTGAGGAGTACATCCCCATAATCGTCATGTTCTTGAAAAAGCCTTCCTAGTTGTCACGCCTCCGCCCTCTATATATTTTTTTTGTTGGGAGTCGTGCGGCACTGCCGGGCAAGTCTTTGACGTTACCCTCATATTACGCCTTACCAAACGTTCGTTTCACTATCGTGCAGACGAACATTAACTTATCCACTTATTTAAACAACACTTGTAATCTTATAATCCACAGCAATCTTTAATTATAATTACTTTCTCTTATAAATTACCAAGTGCATATTAAACCATTCATCAACCGTTAATAGACTATTCACCATACAAATAACAGCACATAAGAACACCGATTATATGGGCGGTGCAGCTCACCCGAACTGCCCGCAAAGTCTTTTCATTAACCGGTTACAATGTCGTTTACAATGCGTGGGTCAACCCTGACCGCACGATAGTTTAGAGCGGCGAGGTCCGTGTTCTAAGCTCCACGGCCTGCCCGATTACAACAAGGATTATGTACCATACACCGACGACAAGACCGGCGTATCATAAACCCCGAATTCCTGTGTGAGTAGCAGCGAGCCCGCGCCCTTTCGCTGCACTGCTATCTTCGCCCGAACCTGTATCCAAGAATCGACTTCTTCACACGACAGCGCACTCGTTTGTGCTGCTGCGCAAGTCCGAAACTGTACCCCGTTCAGAGCTGTCGTTCGACTACTTCGCCGTCCACCGTCCCCTTCTTCATGCCGTTCGTTCGCTACATCGAACTTGTGCTATGAGAAGGTCGATCGAATGAAATGATCGAGTGCCGAATGATGTCCTCCAATTGCCTTCACGCTTGTGTATATATACGAGCCCACGCCAAATGGAGAGGGGTGTCGGTTATGTGGCCGACCCCGTTTCATAGTTCGAACGCCCGCCTTGCACCCCGCCGACGTGCGTTTATGTTTACTCAACCCATCGTTTCGTTTAAGGTGGCGGGTCGACCTTTGGTTGACAAAGCCGACCACGCCCCATATAAACTTACATGGTCCGTGCTTTATCCTCGCGTGTTCGTCCTTTAAAACATGTCGCCCCACTGCTTATACAATGTCGCTGTCTGTTCATAGTTGAACGAACTCGTTTCTGCGCACCGTTCGTTTGCTGCTGCCCGAACTGTTGTTTGGTCCCCGTCGTCGTTTCGTTGAACGGCCGTCGTGTAGGAGGGTCGCCCACCGTACGCGGAGCGCTCGATCTCCAGGGCGTTACATCCTCCCCCACCTTAATCCGTTGTCATCCCGACAACCTCCACACCATCGTGTCCTCTTCTATCCTCCGTGCCAAGTCACCCTCCTGTTTTGTGATCCAGTGCACGTTGCAGGAGTATGTATCCCATACTACATCAAGTCGGTAATCGACTCGGCTCCCCGACACTTCAAACCTCCAAGTCCACCATGAATGGATAAGCCTCCTGTCCGAGTATAGATACTCGTTTCATGATCCCTCCGTCGTTTCATGGGAACCCCCATTTCATGCGCCCGTCGAGACCATCGGCCTGCCCAAGTATTCTCACGGGCTCACTGCCTTGAGCAGTCAACAATGAACCCGAGTCCTTCGTTCATCTAAAAGGACTGCCAAGGGAGTGAGCCGGGTGGCTCTCCCTTATCCACCAAGTCCGCCCATCTGTCTGAGCCTGCCATTTCCACCTGTTGAAAGTAATCTTCTCGAGCCTCTCTCCATATGCCTGGCCTCGTGCTAGTACCGGGTTGAGGTTCCGGTCTTGAACGAGGGTGCACAGCTTCGACTCCTCCGACCACATCTTCAACTGGTTCCTTCCTCCATGTGCCTAGCCTTGTACTAGTGCCGGGTTGAGGTTCCGGCCTTGAACAAGGGCACATAACTCCCGTCCCATCTTCGCCTTATTCCGGTTCGGCCTGTTTTGATTCAAGCTTTCCGTCCACCGAGTTCTGTCTATCTGTCAAGTCCTCAGAGTTTCGTCTGTCTTCCCGACATTCTGCTCCAAGCTTGCTAATGTAGTCAATCTCTTCCTGCCCGATGATGACTACCTTTTTACCAAGGAGTCTCCTCCTTATTTTCCCCTCGACCCGTTTGACTCCCACCTCCGTCATGGACCGTTTCTCCCTTAACCGAGTTCTTTTGTCGAAGACCTCTTGGAGACTTAAGTCGTTCAAGAAGGTGTTCCTGTCAACCTGATCGAGCTTACACTCGCACTGGCCCTTGAGTTCGTTCAGCTCTCTTCGGAGTTCTGAACAGCGTTCCCGAATCCGTTCGAGTTCTGCCTGCACTTTGTCCCAGTTTGAGTACCCAGACCTTTCGACCGCATCATGGATCCCATACTCCATCTGTCTGCCACTGTCGAACTGTCCTATCGTTCCTTCGGATGTCTGCCTTAGATCAGACAGATTCACCTTCAATTTCGCTTGGGTATCCAAGCCTTCACCAAGTTCAACCGTCCCAATCTGAGCTTCACGGTTCAACCTGTTCACCACCGATACCATCTGTAGATGTGTACCTGCTCCAATGAACGCCAGTCTCGTAACTGGCTCTGATACCACTTGTCACGAAGTGCAAGTGTGTAGCAGCTTTCGTCAATCAGCCAACCTAGGCTCTGATACCACTTGTCACGCCTCCGCCCTCTATATATTTTTTTTGTCGGGAGTCGTGCGGCACTTCCGGGCAAGTCTTTGACGTTACCCTCAGACTACGCCTTACCAAACGTTCGTTTCACTATCGTTGCACGAACATTAACTTATCCACTTATTTAAACAACACTTGTAATCTTATAATCCACAACAATCTTTAATTATAATTACGTTCTCTTATAAATTACCAAGTGCATATTAAACCATTCATCAACCGTTAATAGACTATTCACCATACAAATAACAGCACATAAGAACACCAATTATATGGGCGGTGCAGCTCACCCGAACTGCCCGCAAAGTCTTTTCATTAACCGGTTACAATGTCGTTTACAATGCGTGGGTCAACCCTGACCACACGATAGTTTAGAGTGGCGAGGTCCGTGTTCTAAGCTCCACGGCCTGCCCGATTACAACAAGGATTATGTACCATACACCGACGACAAGACCGGCGTATCATAAACCCCGAATTCCTGTGTGAGTAGCAGCGAGCCCGCGGCCTTTCGCTGCACTGCTATCTTCGCCCGAACCTGTATCCAAGAATCGACTTCTTCACACGACAGCGCACTCGTTTGTGCTACTGCGCAAGTCCGAAACTGTACCCCGTTCAGAGCTGTCGTTCGACTACTTCGCCGTCCACCGTCCCCTTCTTCATGCCGTTCGTTCGCTACATCGAACTTGTGCTATGAGAAGGTCGATCGAATGAAATGATCGAGTGCCGAATGATGTCCTCCAATTGCCTTCACGCTCGTGTATATATACGAGCCCACGCCAAATGGAGAGGGGTGTCGGTTATGTGGCCGACCCCCGTTTCATAGTTCGAACGCCCGCCTTGCACCCCGCCGACGTGCGTTTATGTTTACTCAACCCATCGTTTCATTTAAGGTGGTGGGTCGGCCTTTGGTTGACAAAGCCGACCACGCCCCATATAAACTTACATGGTCCGTGCTTTATCCTCGCGTGTTCGTCCTTTAAAATATGTCGCCCCACTGCTTATACAATGTCGCTGTCTGTTCATAGTTGAACGAACCCGTTTCTGCGCACCGTTCGTTTGCTGCTGCCCGAACCGTCGTTCGGTCCCCGTCGTCGTTTCGTTGAACGGCTGTCGTGTAGGAGGGTCGCCCACCGTACGCGGAGCGCTCGGTCTCCAGGGCGTTACATCCTCCCCCACCTTAATCCGTTGTCGTCCCGACAACCTCCACACCATCGTGTCCTCTTCAGTCCTCTGTGCCAAGTCACCCTCCTGTTTTGTGATCCAGTGCACGTTGCAGGAGTATGTATCCCATACTACATCAAGTCGGTAATCGACTCGGCTCCCCGACACTTCAAACCTCCAAGTCCACCATGAATGGATAAGCCTCTTGTCCGAGTATAGATACTCGTTTCATGATCCCTCCGTCGTTTCATGGGAACCCCCATTTCATGCGCCCGTCGAGACCATCGGCCTGCCCAAGTATTCTCACGGGCTCACTGCCTTGAGCAGTCAACAATGAACCCGAGTCCTTCGTTCATCTAAAAGGACTGCCAAGGGAGTGATCCGGGTGGCTCTCCCTTATCCACCAAGTCCGCCCATCTGTCTGAGCCTGCCATTTCCACCTGCTGAAAGTAATCTTCTCGAGCCTCTCTCCATATGCCTGGCCTCGTGCTAGTACCGGGTTGAGGTTCCGGTCTTGAACGAGGGTGCACAGCTTCGACTCCTCCGACCACATCTTCAACTGGTTCCTTCCTCCATGTGCCTAGCCTTGTACTAGTGCCGGGTTGAGGTTCCGGCCTTGAACAAGGGCACATAACTCCCGTCCCATCTTCGCCTTGTTCTGGTTCGGCCTGTTTTGATTCAAGCTTTCCGTCCACCGAGTTCTGTCTATCTGTCAAGTCCTCAGAGTTTCGTCTGTCTTCCCGACATTCTGCTCCAAGCTTGCTAATGTAGTCAATCTCTTCCTGCCCGATGATGACTACCTTTTTACCAAGGAGTCTCCTCCTTATTTTCCCCTCGACCCGTTTGACTCCCACCTCCGTCATGGACCGTTTCTCCCTTAACCGAGTTCTTTTGTCGAAGACCTCTTGGAGACTTAAGTCGTTCAAGAAGGTGTTCCTGTCAACCTGATCGAGCTTACACTCGCACTGGCCCTTGAGTTCGTTCAGCTCTCTTCGGAGTTCTGAACAGCGTTCCCGAATCCGTTCGAGTTCTGCCTGCACTTTGTCCCAGTTTGAGTACCCAGACCTTTCGACCGCATCATGGATCCCATACTCCATCTGTCTGCCACTGTCGAACTGTCCTATCGTTCCTTCGGATGTCTGCCTTAGATCAGGCAGATTCACCTTTAATTTCGCTTGGGTATCCAAGCCTTCACCAAGTTCAACCGTCCCCATCTGAGCTTCACGGTTCAACCTGTTCACCACCGATACCATCTGTAGATGTGTACCTGCTCCACTGAACGACAGTCTCGTAACTGGCTCTGATACCACTTGCCACGAAGTGCAAGTGTGTAGCAGCTTTCGTCAATCAGCCAACCTAGGCTCTGATACCACTTGTCACGCCTCCGCCCTCTATATATTTTTTTTGTCAGGAGTCGTGCGGCACTGCCGGGCAAGTCTTTGACGTTACCCTCAGACTACGCCTTACCAAACGTTCGTTTCACTATCGTTGCACGAACATTAACTTATCCACTTATTTAAACAACACTTGTAATCTTATAATCCACAACAATCTTTAATTATAATTACGTTCTCTTATAAATTACCAAGTGCATATTAAACCATTCATCAACCGTTAATAGACTATTCACCATACAAATAACAACACATAAGAACACCAATTATATGGGTGGTGCAGCTCACCCGAACTGCCCGCAAAGTCTTTTCATTAACCGGTTACAATGTCGTTTACAATGTGTGGGTCAACCCTGACCGCACGATAGTTTAGAGTGGCGAGGTCCGTGTTCTAAGCTCCATGGCCTGCCCGATTACAACAAGGATTATGTACCATACACCGACGACAAGACCGGCGTATCATAAACCCCGAATTCCTGTGTGAGTAGCAGCGAGCCCGCGGCCTTTCGCTGCACTGCTATCTTCGCCCGAACCTGTATCCAAGAATCGACTTCTTCACACGACAACGCACTCATTTGTGCTACTGCGCAAGTTCGAAACTGTACCCCGTTCAGAGCTGTCGTTCGACTACTTCGTCGTCCACCGTCCCCTTCTTCATGCCGTTCGTTCGCTACATCGAACTTGTGCTATGAGAAGGTCGATCGAATGAAATGATCGAGTGCCAAATGATGTCCTCCAATTGCCTTCACGCTCGTGTATATATACGAGCCCATGCCAAATGGAGAGGGGTGTCGGTTATGTGGCCGACCCCCGTTTCATCGTTCGAACGCCCGCCTTGCACCCCGCCGACGTGCGTTTATGTTTACTCAACCCATCGTTTCGTTTAAGGTGGCGGGTCGGCCTTTGGTTGACAAAGCCGACCACGCCCCATATAAACTTACATGGTCTGTGCTTTATCCTCGCGTGTTCGTCCTTTAAAACATGTCGCCCCACTGCTTATACAATGTCGTTGTCTCTTCATAGTTGAACGAACCCGTTTCTGCGCACCGTTCGTTTGCTGCTGCCCGAACCGTCGTTCGGTCCCCGTCGTCGTTTCGTTGAACGGCCGTCGTGTAGGAGGGTCGCCCACCGTACGCGGAGCGCTCGGTCTCCAGGGCGTTACACTAGTGAATCCCCATAATCTTCATGTTCATCGTCGTCATGTTCTTGAAAGAGCCTTCCTAGTGAATCCCCATAATTGTCATGTTCCTCGTCGTCAAGATCTTGAAAGAGCTTGCGTATTTCATCCCCATAATCGCCATGTTCCCCATCCTCATGTTCTTGAAAGAGCCTGCGCAGTGCTTCTCCATAATCGTGATGCTCATCATCGTCATTTTCTTGATTCTCGTCGTCGTGTTCTTGAAAGAGTTTTAGTGCATCCCCATAATCGTCATGTTCCTCCTCGTCATTTTCTTCAAAGAGCCTGCGTAGTGCAACCCGACAATTGTCATTTTCTTCAAAGAGCCTGCGTAGTGCAACCCGACAATTGTCATGTTCTGGAAAGTGCCTACGTAGTGCATCCCCATTTTCATCACGTTCCTCATCGTCATGTCCTTGGAGCCTTTGTAGTGAATCCCCATAATTGTCATGTTCCTCATCGTCACGTTCTTTAAAGAGCCTAAGTATTGAATCCCCGTAATCGTCACGTTCCTCGTCGTCATGTTCTTGGAGGAGCTTGCGCAGTGCATCCCCATAATTATCATGTTCCTCATCGTCATTTTCTTGATCCTCATAGTCGTCATGTTCTTGAAAGAGCCTGCAGAGAGAATCTTCATCATTGTCATGTTCTTGAAAGAGCCTGTGTAGTGCATCCTCATCATCATGTTCTTCAAAGAGCCTGTTTAGTGCGTCTGTCCAATCCTCTATATACCGATACATGCCGAGGGAAGGTTTTCAAAACAAATTCATGCGCAGGGAAGGTTCTCGAAGCAACATGTCTAGTGCCTCCGTTCAATCCTCTCCTCCTTGGACTATTCCCAGTCTCCCTATAATAGTAATAATCTTGAGCAACATAAAATGGGAAAGACGTGGAATGTCTCTTGGCAATACAATATATAATATTTCCCGTTTATTATCATTTTACATGTGTAATCTTCCTAATTGTCGGCGCCTCTACTTCTTAGCATAGTTACCAAGTTCGAATTCGAATTCGATTCGATACGAAAAAAGTCGGTTCTCTAAAATTCAATACGGAACAAAATTGGCCAATATACATCTTACACTATTCATCAATATACATCTTACACTATTATTCATAACATTTTTTTTTTAATTTTGAATAATCTAAATTAACAATTTAATTATATTATAGAAGTTGCAAATAAAATTAGACATCTATTTTAGTAGACACAATTATTCTTGAATGGAAGTGAATGAGATATGGAAATTAGTAGAAACAACTCCTCTTTAGTGGAAGTGAATAAGATACAACGGGGGACCAAACTCTTTAACATTAAAAAAAAGGAACCCTTAAAATTGTAAGAAAGAATTATAAGAAAGAAATTAAAATTAAAAAAAAAAGGAGAAACAAATATTTTATTGTTGAAATAAGAAATAAAAATAAAAATAAAAAACAAAAACAAAAAATTGTTTTATTGTGAAAATAAAAATTTAATATAAAAACTATTTATTTAATTTTTATACATATTTTTAGAGAACTTTATTATTTTTAATATAAAAATTAAATAAACAATGTAAAAATTAACAACAAGTCAAATTTACTAACCCATCAAAATAACTTTGATATAAATAGAACTCTGAATTTTTTTAATCATTAATCATAAGAGTATTGCAGAACAAACAGGGAAAATTAAGTTTTTAATGGCTCAATAGTTTTAAACATCTATATAAACGGAGAATTACATTCAACCGTTCAATATCTACAACTGCATGACGAAGCTAAGGCACGGAAAATGGAAAATGGAGTAGGAACGACTTCTTGAAGAACAAAAATCAAAGAAAATTTTAAAAATAAATTTGGTAGACTATGTGTTCGAACCGAATTTCAGCGTATTAATGGCCGAATCAGACCGAATTGCCGAATTTTCGAATTCTTCAACTTGATTCGGCCGAATTTGGTAACTATGCTTTTTAGTGACGCCAACATTATTCCGACACACGTTGCATTTTCAATACATCCTACTCTGGTTCGAAACTAGATTTCCAAATAGTGTACACATCGATCACACACAAGACTCAATCATATCAGTTTATATTGGAGTCCGTTAAATCTTCCAGCCACAAAATAAACCAATATACAACATAAATTATAGATAAATACACAGATTAATTGTAAGATGGCAAACACATAATATGAACATAAATATTTCCATGGTTCAGCTAAATTTGGGCTACATCCACCAAGCAATGGTATCGATTCTTCTTTCTATTTAGAAAATTGGAGATTACAGTCTTGCAGACTTACAACCCTCTTGACACACCTTTAGAAAAGAAAAAAAATCAATTCGCCCAGGTATATATGCCCTCTATTCACTCGTTTACAAAACTGAATAGTAGATGCTCTCCTACCAATAATCCAACTGAATTGACACATACACAATTGAATCTAGATAGATAGGATCTGAATTTAGATGACTAGAGCTCAAATTTGGGGGCTTGTTGTCACATGTTTAAACAATCTCTACCTTGACAACAATTTACCTACTGAATTGACACATACACAATTGAATCCAGATAGATAGGATCTGAATTTAGATGACTAAAGCTCAAATTTAGCGGTTTGTTGTCACATGTTTCAACGATATCCACCTTGACAACAATTTACCTGATACCTTGCTCTTTGTTTTATTCTATCATCTTTTCTTCAAGCCAAGAGAAGCGAAGCTCCAATCTAGCTTCTCTAACACCACTAGTTTCATGAGCATGTCTTCATAATTATTTCGAGTGTGAACTTCCTCAAAAACCACTCCACCTTCATCAATCATTTAGTTCTCATGTACATATGAAAGTATTTTCTCCGTCAATACTCCTCAGACGATAAAATTCAATACTCCTCAGTCACTTTCCTTCCTTCCTACCTTTAAACACTTAATAACTAGTTGTTTTAAATTTGGTAACCTGGAAAGATGGCATGTCTTTAATTGATTTTATCTAGAGAAATAGGGCCCCTATGAAATGGCCTCAATTTCAATTATATTCAGCGAGAACGTCTGCATGAAGTGTGCTTGTGTGCTGGTAAGAGAGGGCCAAAGAAACTGGGTAAATCCTCAGCGTCCAGTGTTTGGAGTTTGATGTAAATTCCTATAGTGTTTTTTGACTGTGATATAGCAAGATATTTCATAATCTGTGACTAAAAAATGTGCCTGTAGTTTTTTGAATCGAAGTGTGGGCAAGGTTTAGTCGTTGTTCAAACGTGTTTTGAAGGCTTCGTTAAATCCGCCTTAAGTTTTTTAAATCTAAGTGTGGGCAAGGTTCTATCATTGCTAGAATTTGGTTGTTGGATACATTTTTGAACTTTTTGGTTTAACGACATCCATTAGGCCTATTATTTTTAAAATAGTTTTTTATGAATCTCAAAGGTTTTATGGTTATTGGAAAGGTTAAAACTAAGTGAAAAGTAAATTATGGAAGTTGCTTATAATAATTAATGAAGCTATGTATCCATGGTGGTGAATGGTGGAATGGTATATACATAGGAAATAATAATAATGATAAAAAAGGTGTTGTTAAGCAGTAAGTAAGATTAGCCAAAAAAAAAAAGTGTTATTACTTGTGATTAAAGAGCCATTAAATTTATTGGTAAAGAAGACGATATTCTTTAGCAATTAAATGTTTTGGTATTTAAGGATTCATATGTTTAGTACCATGGCTAATGTATTGCTAGAATCTTATTTATGTGACTCAAACAAGCTAGATGGTGAAACCTATGCAAATTGGAAGTTTAAGTTACAGAATTTGATGGAAGGCTACTATATATGGATGATTGTATCTCGAGCTGAAGTCAAGCTAGTGCCCCCTCAAGCTAAAAATGTTGCAATTCAAGACTGGGAACAACGAGAAAACAAATCGAAGGTGCTTTTGTGAATTTTCGTTAAGGACAACATTATTCCACACATAAGAGGGTGAAAAACATCCAAGGAGACATGGGACACAACAATTTCATGGGCAACAACAATCAAATGAATGACAAGTTCAATAACAAAGCAAAAAGGAATGGTCCTTGTTGAAATTGGCAACTAGGGACAAACTCCATGTGGGTCATCTTATTAATGGAAACTGATATTTTTCTTGGATCCCTCTCACTGAGAGGTGTAGGATTGATCTAAATATCATCAGTTTCCGATAAGTATTCATCGAGATATGAATTTATTAGTGTTATGGGAAAATTCGTCAAGGTTGGCCAACAACCAAATAAACCCCACCTATGCTCAATGTTTTCGTGTAAATAGAGGTGGCCTTCAAGTCATTTCAACACAAACTTGGGATCTCTTGATCTCTACTTGTCTTTGGGTTTTAGTAGGAGGAGAGGTCCTAAGCGATAACAATGCCCTAATATAGAGGGAGTGCCCTAGGCTCTACACTGCCCTAATCAAGAAGCCCTAGATGCAGGAGGAAAGGGAGATCTAGCATGGTGAAGGAAGCCCTAATGCTACCATATGTAGAAGCCCTAAACTTTGCCCTATGAAGAAGAAGTAATACGCAACCATGGAAATGAAGGCAGAAACCCTAGCCACAGGTCTAAGGAGAAGAGATGCACTAAACCTAGCTGCTACCTTGCCTAATGGAGATGGCACCTAAACACTATCCTAGAAGGACTGCTCTACACATGGAATTCCCTTGCTATCATGAAATGAAAATCCCATTTCCTATACGCAATCAGGAAAGGAATACCATTATTGTCATGGAAGGAATTCTCTCGCACATAAACGGTGTTCTAAATAAGGATGCTCTATCTCCTGTTTTGATTGAGTCATACTCATGAATGATAGATCCAAGTCTTATGATGAACGGTGTAACATTATAGACAATACTCCTCAGACGATAAAATTCAATACTCCTCAGTCACTTTCCTTCCTTCCTACCTTTAAACACTTAATAACTAGTTGTTTTAAATTTGGTAACCTGGCAAGATGGCATGTCTTTAATTGATTTTATCTAGAGAAATAGGGCCCCTATGGAATGGCCTCAATTTCAATTATAATCAGTGAGAACGTCTGCATGAAGTGTGCTTGTGTGCTGGTAAGAGAGGGCCAAAGAAACTGGGTAAATCCTCAGCGTCCAGTGTTTGGAGTTTGATGTAAATTCCTATAGTGTTTTTTGATTGTGATATAGCAAGATATTTCATAATCTGTGACTAAAAAATGTGCCTGTAGTTTTTGGAATCGAAGTGTGGGAAAGGTTTAGTCGTTGTTCAAACGTGTTTTGAAGGCTTCGTTAAATCTGCCTTAAGTTTTTTAAATCTAAGTGTGGGAAAGGTTCTATCATTGCTAGAATTTGGTTATTGGATACATTTTTGAACTTTTTGGTTTAACGACATCCATTAGGCCGATTATTTTTAAAATAGTTTTTTATGAATCTCAAAGGTTTTATGGTTATTGCAAAGGTTAAAACTAAGTGAAAAGTAAATTATGGAAGTTGCTTATAATAATTAATGAAGCTATGTATCCATGGTGGTGAATGGTGGAATGATATATACATAGAAAATAATAATAATAATAATAAAAGGTGTTGTTAATCAGTAAGTAAGATTAGCCAAAAAAAAAAGTGTTATTACTTGTGATTAAAGAGCCATTAAATTTATTGGTAAAGAAGCCGATATTCTTTAGCAATTAAATGTTTTGGTATTTAAGGATTCATAAGTTTAGTACCATGGCTAATGTATTGCTAGAATCTTATTTATGTGACTCAAACAAGCTAGATGGTGAAAACTATGCAAATTGGAAGTTTAAGTTACAGAATTTGATGGAAGGCTACAATATATGGATGATTGTATCTCGAGCTGAAGTCAAGCTAGTGCCCCCTCAAGCTAAAAATGTTGCAATTCAAGACTGGGAACAACGAGAAAACAAATCGAAGGTGCTTTTGTGAATTTTCGTTAAGGACAACATTATTCCACACATAAGAGGGTGAAAAACATCCAAGGAGACATGGGACAAAACAATTTCATGGGCAACAACAATCAAATGAATGACAGGTTCAATAACAAAGCAAAAAGGAATGGTCCTTGTTAAAATTGGCAACTAGGGACAAACTCCATGTGGGTCATCTTATTAATGGAAACTGATATTTTTCTTGGATCCCTCTCATTGAGAGGTGTAGGATTGATCTAAATATCATCAGTTTCCGATAAGTATTCATCGATATATGAATTTATTAGTGTTATGGGAGAATTCGTCAAGGTTGGCCAACAACCAAATAAACCCCACCTGTGCTCAACGTTTTCGTGTAAATAGAGGTGGCCTTCAAGTCATTTCAACACAAACTTGGGATCTCTTGATCTCTACTTGTCTTTGGGTTTTAGTAGGAGGAGAGGTCCTAAGGGATAACAATGCCCTAATCTAGAGGGAGTGCCCTAGGCTCTACACTGCCCTAATCAAGAAGCCCTAGATGCAGGAGGAAAGGGAGATCTAGCATGGAGAAGGAAGACCTAATGCTACCCTATGTAGAAGCCCTAAACGTTGCCCTATGAAGAAGAAGTAATACGCAACCATGGAAATGAAGGCAGAAACCCTAGCCACAGGTCTAAGGAGAAGAGATTCACTAAACCTAGCTGCTACCCTGCCTAATGGAGATGGCACCTAAACACTATCCTAGAAGAAGTGTTCTACACATGGAATTCCCTTGCTATCATGAAATGAAAATCCCATTTCCTATACGCAATCAGGAAAGGAATACCATTATTGTCATGGAAGGAATTCTCTCGCACATAAATGGTGTTCTAAATAAGGATGCTCTATCTCTTGTTTGGATTGAGATATACTCATGAATGATAGATCCAAGTCTTATGATGAACGGTGTAACATTATAGACAACATAGTATATGACAACAAGCTGTATTGTGCAACAATGGTGCAGCAGTATGGACAGCAAGATGTATGGTGCAACAATGGTGTAGCAGTATGGACAAGAAGATGTATGGTGCAGCAGTGTGACAACAATGCTACATGGTGCTACAATGATACAACAATGGGACACCAAAAGAAAATTGGTGTAGTATAGTGCAGCATATGGTACAACAATGGTCAATGCCATATAGTGCATAATGGGACAGAAATGGTACAATGGTACAACATGGGACAACTAGAATTTAATGCAGCAAATTCATGGTGTTGTTATGGTATGGCAAAGCACAACGGGATAGCCATGACATTGTGCAGTAGTGGCACAATGGGATAGCCATGACATAGTGGAGCAGTGGCACAACGGGACATCCATGACATAGTGCAGTAGTGGCACAACAAGAAAGTCATGACATAAGTGCAACAGTGGCACAATGAGATAGCAATGGAATTGTGCAGGAGTGGCACAATGGGATAACAGACATGCGCAACATGGTGTAGCACGATGAGGTGCAACATGATGACGAGATGTAGCACAATGATAAGTGAAGGAGTCACCTTGGAGAATCAGTTGAAGCAACATGTCTTCTGATCTCATGTATCATCTTCTTAGAGATGATCTATGCTCTTATCTAGATAAGTCAAAGTGTTGACCTCTGTTTTAAATGCACTATCTCTCTCTCTCTCTCTGCTGAAATATTGAAGAACATATAAGAAGAATTGATTAAGGGTTTCCCCACATTGGGGTTTATCCCTGGCTAGTGCCACATCTTGTGTCCTCTTGTCTTGGCTTGTCTTCTTCGATTTATGTTTATGTTCTATCTGAAGTTTACTTTAATGCTAATGTGAATGCTAATCTGAAAAAGATATTGAGCTAACTATGAAAAATTTAACATGGTATCAGAGCTGAGGTGAAGACAAAGCCCAAGCAAGAGTGAAGGAGCAATAAATGAAGAGAGTTGGGAAAGGACAAAAGGATCAATGGCTTCCCCATCCGTCTTCAAATTCACCAAGGGTAAATTCGAACCAAAATATATCACCATAATGGCACAACGGAAGCTTCTGATGGCCTATCTACATATCACTTCAATGGGAAGTTTGGATCTCAGGGTGAAAGGAATGGAAGATGCCTTGCTTACAATAAGTTCAGCCATTATGTGAATGAGTGTCCAAATGGCAGGGACACATCTCTTAATGAAGATAACAATCATTCCAGGGACATATTCAATGATGAAAGGAATGACAAATAATGTAGGTCATCAAGGAAACAACCGACTCTTCAAGGAAAGCAAGGAACCCCAGGTATGAAGAATCAAATGTTGTTTCTTATAAGATAAAGAAGCATTGTCTTGTATTGGCCCTCTCCTTCAGATTTTGTGGTAATCTAGTTTATTGATTATAGTGCTTCAAGGAACTTCACTGGATAGAAGGGTGCTCTCTCGAATTTGGTAAGAAACAATTGTGGGATAATACTTGGAGTTGATACCACCTATCCCGGAAAGGGTGTAGGAAATGCTACCCCTCAATTGAATGAGGGTAACTCGATTCATCTACAGAATCTATTTTATGTACTTGATCGTAGGAAGAACCTAGTGCCCATTTCAGCAATGGAAGTCAAATGCTTCAGGGTGGCATTCATTGATGGAAAGTTACATGTTTGAAAATAAAATTTTCAGCGATGCTTTTACTCATGGTTCAAGGTCGGCAATTTCTGCCAAGTTGCAGGATGGTCCATTGGGGACCATGTTATTTGACACATCTCATCTATAGCACCAGAGGGCTACTTATTGTGGGGCCCTACCCGATGTGAGTCAGATGGTGACTAGGATGCTTGAATTCAAAATGAACATGAAGTTACATGTCTAAGATGTACTGAAGGAAAATCTAACAAACGGACCATTCCCCTCATGTAGCAGGTTCACAGGCTTGGAACAACCTGAGGGGTTTGAGATTCATCAGGAATCTCATGTATGTAGGTGGAAGAAAACCCTCTATTTCTTTAAGCAAATCATCCTAGGTTTGATATGAGAGGATTGATAGCTATTAGATGAAGATGAGATCCATTAAGAGTGAAGACGATCCAAACCATTATTTGAAGATTGTGGACGATAGACCTCTCATACTGTCACCTTCTAAGAACAACCTATTTATGATAGGTGCAGGCCCTCTCACTTGCATAAGTAAGAGGGAGCTAGATTCTTGATGTGGAATGGCAAACTACAAGCCCGTGACCACCTCCAGGATCTTAACTTTAAGAAGTTATATAATGATGATGCTGGACCAGATTTGGGCAATGCCTCTGAGTTTCATAAACTCGTTTTGCATTTATGTGCTTGGTGAACTTTCATCTGTATATATATTTTCCAGTTAGCATAGTGACCTCATATTTGGTTGAGCCTCAATGGATTGGTGCCAAGAATCTTCTGAGATATCTTTAGGGCACAACCTCTCATGGATTGAGATACACTGCTGGAAATATGAAGCTGCATGATTATTCAAATGTTGACTAGGTAGCATTGTGGAGGATCACTGGAGCACTTCTCAATGACGATCCTCTTTGGATTATGCTTCGATATCAAGGACGAGAAAGAATAAGAAGTATGTTGCTATAAGCACTGCTGAGACCGAATACATAGCTATGAGTATGATCTCATGTGAAGCTACCTAGTTATGGAAGCTCTTCAGTGAATTGTTTTTACACATGATAAATACCACTGTGATCCTTTGTGACAACCAAGGGGGGATTCGATTGCTAAGGAATCCCATTCTTGATGATTTCTCCAGCAGATAGACATCAGATACTACCTTATCTAGGATATGGTAAGTCGATCGACGAGGAGGCTCCATCACATTGAGACTAATGTACAAGTCACAGACACTTTGTCAAAGTCTTGGGGAAAGGTAAAATATGTGACTTTCCTGAATGACTTGGAGTCTTTGAGAGACCTTCGTATAAGGGTCTTGCATGTTGCATGCATTGAGCTCTAGGAGATCTGGGGGCCTTGGGGTACTTACTGGATTAACACACGACCATAGGGCGACTCACCCTCCCTTAATGGTGGGTTGTGTATAGGGTGAATAGCTCAGTCTTTCCCTGTGATACCCCGAGGCGACTTTGGGACAAGATGATTCGTTCTCCTGTGAGCCAAGATGATTAGTTCTCCTTTGGGACATGATAATTATTTCTTCTGTCGAGGCATCCTACCCATGTAGTCTGGGACTCATGGGAAGTACCTCTCATCTGATCAATGTGCAGGGAAATATGGTTAGGGACCATAGTAGTACTATCGATGGATGCATCAATGTATCTATCGTACTCCCTATGCTAGGATGACCTCCAACTAATATGGGATCAGTATGAGTAGTTTGAGACACTCTCTTGTGATATTGATTTGGGATCAATAAAACTGACTTTGGGTCAGTAAGAGTGATATGACACACTCTCTTTAGATGAAATTGACTTCGGGTCAATAATGAATATTATGAGGCATTCTCGATCAATTTTCTTCTTCATGGTTCAACAGAGTAGAGCTCAACACAACACAACACAACAGAGATCAATAGAGCATAAAAGAGTAGTGTAGGGCACTGATGGCAAAGATAGTACATTCATCCATATGGATCAGTGGATGGAGTACTACCTAGTTGAGAGGGAGTGCTATAACTGGAATCTAGGGCCAAACTCCATGTGGGTCATCTTATTAATGGTAGCTGATATTTTTCATGGGTCCCTCTCATCGAGAGGTGTAGGATCAATCTAAAGATCATCTAATTCCAATAAGTATTCGTGGAGATATGAATTTATTAGTGTTATGGGACAATTCATCAAGGTTAGTAAACAACCAAATAAACCCCACTTGTGCTCAACGTTTTTGTATAAATAGAGGTGGCCTTCAAGTCATTTCAACACACACTTGGGATCTCTTCCTCTCTACTTGTCTTTGGGTTTTAGTAGGAGGAGAGATCCTAAGGGATAACACTGCCCTAATCTAGAGGGATTTCATTAGGCTCTACATTGCCCTGATGAAGAAGTCCTAGATGTAAGGGGAAAGGGAGATCTAGCATGGTGAAGGAAGCCCTAACACTACCCTATGGAGAAGCCCTATACATTGCCCTATGAAGAAGCAGTAATATGCAACCATGGAAATGACGGTAGAAACCCTAGCCGCAGTTCTAAGGAGAAGAGATGCCCTAAACCTTGTTGATACACTACCTAATTTAGATGGCACCTAAACATTGTCCTGAAAGAAGTGCTCTACACATGGAATGCCCTTGTCATCATGAAATGAAAATCCCTTATCCTATATGCAGTCATGAAAGGAATACCATTTCTATCATGGAAGGAATGCTCTCAGACGTAAACACTGAGATAAAGAAGCCACACCTTCAACTATCCTTAACGTTGTTCTAAATAAGGATGCTCTATCTTCCATTTTGATTGAATCACAGTCATGAATGATAGATCCAAGTCTTATTATGAATGTTGTAACATTATAGACAACATACCATATGACAACAAGATGTATGGTGCAACAATGGTGTAGCAATATGGACAACAAGATTTATGGATAGCTAGATGTATGGTGAAATATTATCGACAACATGTATGGTGTAGTAGTGGGACAAAAATGCTACATGGTACTGCAATGATACAAAAATGAGACAGAAAAGGTAACTTGGTGCAGTATGGTGTAGCATATGGTACAACAATGGGACAACAATGGGACAACAATGGTCAATGGAATATAATGCACAATGGGATAGCAATGGTGCAATGGTACAACATGGGGCAACTATTATTTAGTGCAACAAAGTCATGGTGTTGTTATGGTATGGCAAAGCACAATGGGACAACCATGACATTGTGCAACAATGGCACAATGAGACAACCATGACATAGTGCAGCAGTGGCACAACGAGACAACCATGACATAGTGTAGCAGTGGCACAATGGAGCAATCTCGTCAAGTGGTGTAGGATAGATCTAAAGATCATCCGATTCCAATGTGTATTCATGGAGATATGAATTTATATGTGTTATGTGACAATTTGTCAAGGTTGGCCAACAACCAAATTACCTCCATCTATCATCAACGTTTTATTATAAATTGAAAAGTTTTTCAAGTCATTTTGTACACACAATTCACTCTTGATCTCTCTCCACTTGTTTTGGGTTTTGGTGGCAAGAGAGATATAAATAATGAAGCCCTAAATGCAGGAGAAAATGAGATAGTCTGGCCGAAGTCAAGAAGGATTCTATACATTGCCCTAATAGAGATATGATGCCCTAACTGTAGTCCAAACTAGGAGTTGAAGTTCTTCTTCAGTTGTGCACTAATCTTCTACCAAGGGAGGGCTAATGTTGCCCTAAATGTAGTCTTAAAGGAAGAGTCATAGCCACAGCCTTGGAGGATCCCTAGCTATTGTAAAACATGCCCTAGCTACAAGCCTTATATGCTATCCTAAAAGGATTAAATCACAGCGAAGAGAGGCTCCTTCACTATCCCCAAAAGAAGGGTATTCATCACTCTAAGGAGGCTTACATACACGATCAAAGGAAGATCCCAATGAGCCCTAGCCGCAGTCTTCTATTCACAGCTAAGAGACGGTCAAAGGGAGCCTAAATGAACCCCTAAAAGACAATAATAAAGATACCCAATACGTAGTCTTAAAGGATGTGTTTTAGGTGTTGCTCAAGTAAGGAGACCTAGCACATCTTAGCGCAGTCTTGAAGCCCAGCTGCATTGAAGGGAGAAGTCTCTACAGTTTTCTTGTGAGGAGGACCTATATGTTGTCAAAAGAGGTTCTAACCAACAGTTAAGGAGGGATCTACTACACAGGCTATAGGATCTATAAACCACTATAGAGGAAGGCTTCACCATTATGATGAGGTCCTAAGCTACAACGATGAGAGACCCCAATCTGCTGATGGGAAGAAGCCCTAGAGGCATATCGAGATTTGAAGGATCAACATAGTATTTCAATGGAAACATGATGATGAAAGCATTGTGATTGAAACTATTCCTGAGGACTGTTTATAAGGTTGGTAACCTACAGTCATATTATATTAATAAAATTTGTCCTAGACAAAAGTTCAAATCAACAAACTCAGATTGAGTCAAGTCCTTGTAGGAATTATACTGCTGTATTTATATTATTTGTTGACTGAAGATCAGAGACCAGACTTACTGGCGGGCTAGGCCATAGGCCATAGCTAGTAGTAAAGGAATTGACTTGAAAGTGTGACAATGGTGGAGTTTCACCTCGAAGTCATGCATTGGCCACTGTGTGAAGGAAGAGGATTGAATGTTGACGCCATATCTCATAAAGCAGTTATAGCTAGTGTAGCAAGCAGTTATCAGTGCTTTTGGGAGTTGTATCGGGTCAAGGTTTGACCATGTTTGATAGTTTGATGAGAATCCTATTGGTGCCATATGGATGAACTTCAAAAGAAGGTTCTATCTTGTATGAAAAACATTCACTTCTCTAGTCAAGGGTTTTCTATAGCTGTCATAAATATAAGTTTTTCATATTTGTACTATCTCTCTGCTGAACTATTGAAGATCATAAGAAGATTTGATGAATGGTTTCCCCATACTGGGGGTTGTCCCTGGCTGGTGCCACATCTACTGTCCTCTTGTCTTGGATTTCTTTCTGCAATTTATGTTTATGTTCTATCTGCATTTTACTATCATGTTAAATGTGATTTCTAATCTAGAATTGATATTGAGTTAATATGGAAAATGGAATTAAATTTTCTCTAAGCATAGAAGATACCTAAAATTAACAATAACCCTTTGAGTGCTATTATTGATTGAGTTATGCACCTCTTGAATTGGAATTGGTTTAGGTAGCTAAATAGAAACTTTGAGTTTTCTTCCAAGTCTGGGTACTTGTCTATGATTTTTGGCACATATGCAAGCCTTGAAAGCATGAGAATGCAAAAGAATAAACTCCTAAGATAAATACCCATTTGATTATAAGGACTTCCCTTACATTCATGTCAGAGTGTCCGCAAGGAAATTTGCAAATATCTCAACAAAAAGAAACAAGCAATCACATTCCATTAAAATACACTTAACTTTACATATGCCCAAAAGCAGAGGAAATAACTAAGCTGGAATCCGATCCAAGAATATGCCCCATATTATCATCCTATGCTTAGTAATACTTACAAGAAAATTTGTTGGGCGTGCTTTTAAAGTATGTAAAATAAAAAAGAAAGACTCTAAAGGTAGCCACAACAATCTGAACAGGCAACAACATATCAGTTTACCAAGTCAATCTAATAATGTAGCACATATGGACTCATCTTGATATTGTTGCCTTGAGTTTACTGGCTAAAAAATGTGCCTGTAGTTTTTTGAATCGAAGTGTAGGCATGGTTTAGTCGTTGTTCAAACGTGTTTTGAAGGCTTAGTTAAATCCGCCTTAAGTTTTTTAAATCTAAGTGTGGGCAAGGTTCTATCATTGCTAGAATTTGGTTTTTGGATACATTTTTGAACTTTTTGGTTTAACGACATCCATTAGGCCGATTATTTTTAAAATAGTTTTTTATGAATCTCAAAGGTTTTATGGTTATTTCAAAGGTTAAAACTAAGTGAAAAGTAAATTATGGAAGTTTCTTATAATAATTAATGAAGCTATGTATCCATGGTGGTGAATGGTGGAATGATATATACATAGAAAATAATAATAATAATAATAAAGGTGTTGTTAAGCAGTAAGTAAGATTAGCCAAAAAAGAAAAGTGTTATTACTTGTGATTAAAGAGCCAATAAATTTATTGGTAAAGAAGACGATATTCTTTAGCAATTAAATGTTTTGGTATTTAAGGATTCATAAGTTTAGTACCATGGCTAATGTATTGCTAGAATCTTATTTATGTGACTCAAACAAGCTAGATGGTGAAAACTATGCAAATTGGAAGTTTAAGTTACAGAATTTGATGGAAGGCTACAATATATGGATGATTGTATCTCGAGCTGAAGTCAAGCTAGTGCCCCCTCAAGCTAAAAATGTTGCAATTCAAGACTGGGAACAACGAGAAAACAAATCAAAGGTGCTTTTGTGAATTTTCGTTAAGGACAACATTATTCCACACATAAGAGGGTGAAAAACATCCAAGGAGACATGGGACACAACAATTTCATGGGCAACAACAATCAAATGAATGACAGGTTCAATAACAAAGCAAAAAGGAATGGTCCTTGTTAAAATTGGCAACCAGGGACAAACTCCATGTGCGTCATCTTATTAATGGAAACTGATATTTTTCTTGGATCCCTCTCATTGAGAGGTGTAGGACTGATCTAAATATCATCAGTTTCCGATAAGTATTCATCGAGATATGAATTTATTAGTGTTATGGGAAAATTCGTCAAGGTTGGCCAACAACCAAATAAACCCCACCTGTGCTCAACGTTTTCGTGTAAATAGAGGTGGCCTTCAAGTCATTTCAACACAAACTTGGGATCTCTTGATCTCTACTTGTCTTTGGGTTTTAGTAGGAGGAGAGGTCCTAAGGGATAACAATGCCCTAATCTAGAGGGAGTGCCCTAGGCTCTACACTGCCCTAATCAAGAAGCCCTAAATGCAGGAGGAAAGGGAGATCTAGCATGGTGAAGGAATCCCTAATGCTACCTTATGTAGAAGCCCTAAACGTTTCCCTATGAAGAAGAAGTAATACACAACCATGGAAATGAAGGTAGAAACCCTAGCCACAGGTCTAAGGAGAAGAGATGCACTAAACCTAGCTGCAACCCTGCCTAATGGAGATGGCACCTAAACACTATCCTAGAAAAAGTGTTCTACACATGGAATTCCCTTGCTATCATGAAATGAAAATCCCATTTCCTATACGCAATCAGGAAAGGAATACCATTATTGTCATGGAAGGAATTCTCTCACACATAAACGGTGTTCTAAATAAGGATGCTCTATCTCCTGTTTGGATTGAGTCATACTCATGAATGATATATCCAAGTCTTATGATGAACGGTGTAACATTATAGACAATACTCCTCAGACGATAAAATTCAATACTCCTCAGTCACTTTCCTTCCTTCCTACCTTTAAACACTTAATAACTTATTGTTTTAAATTTGGTAACCTGGCAAGATGGCATGTCTTTAATTGATTTTATCTAGAGAAATAGGGCCCCTATGAAATGGCCTCAATTTCAATTATAATCAGTGAGAACATCTGCATGAAGTGTTCTTGTGTGCTGGTAAGAGAGGGCCAAAGAAACTGGGTAAATCCTCAGCGTCCAGTGTTTGGAGCTTGATGTAAATTCCTATAGTGTTTTTTGATTGTGATATAGCAAGATATTTCATAATCTGTGACTAAAAAATGTGCCTGTAGTTTTTTGAATCGAAGTGTGGGCAAGGTTTAGTCGTTGTTCAAACGTGTTTTGAAGGCTTCGTTAAATCTGCCTTAAGTTTTTTAAATCTAAGTGTGGGCAAGGTTCTATAATTGCTAGAATTTGGTTATTGGATACATTTTTGAACTTTTTGGTTTAACAACATCCATTAGGCCGATTATTTTTAAAATAGTTTTTTATGAATCTCAAAGGTTTTATGGTTATTGCAAAGGTTAAAACTAAGTGAAAAGTAAATTATGGAAGTTGCTTATAATAATTAATGAAGCTATGTATCCATGGTGGTGAATGGTGGAATGATATATACATAGAAAATAATAATAGTAATAAAAAAGGTGTTGTTAAGCAGTAAGTAAGATTAGCCAAAAAAAAAGTGTTATTACTTGTGATTAAAGAGCCATTAAATTTATTGGTAAAGAAGACGATATTCTTTAGCAATTAAATGTTTTGGTATTTAAGGATTCATAAGTTTAGTACCATGGCTAATGTATTGGTAGAATCTTATTTATGTGACTCAAACAAGCTAGATGGTGAAAACTGTGTAAATTGGAAGTTTAAGTTACAGAATTTGATGGAAGGCTACTATATATGGATGATTGTATCTCGAGCTGAAGTCAAGCTAGTGCCCCCTCAAGCTAAAAATGTTGCAATTCAAGACTGGGAACAACGAGAAAACAAATCGAAGGTGCTTTTGTGAATTTTCGTTAAGGACAACATTATTCCACACATAAGAGGGTGAAAAACATCCAAGGAGACATGGGACAAAACAATTTCATGGGAAACAACAATCAAATGAATGACAGGTTCAATAACAAAGCAAAAAGGAATGGTCCTTGTTAAAATTGGCAACTAGGGACAAACTCCATGTGGGTCATCTTATTAATGGAAACTGATATTTTTCTTGGATCCCTCTCATTGAGAGGTGTAGGATTGATCTAAATATCATCAGTTTCCGATAAGTATTCATCGAGATATGAATTTATTAGTGTTATGGGAAAATTCGTCAAGGTTGGCCAACAACCAAATAAACCCCACCTGTGCTCAACGTTTTCGTGTAAATAGAGGTGGCCTTCAAGTCATTTCAACACAAACTTGGGATCTCTTAATCTCTACTTGTCTTTGGGTTTTAGTAGGAGGAGAGGTCCTAAGGGATAACAATGCCCTAATCTAGAGGGAGTGCCCTAGGCTCTACACTGCCCTAATCAAGAAGCCCTAGATGCAGGAGGAAAGGGAGATCTAGCATGGTTAAGGAAGCCCTAATGCTACCCTATGTAGAAGCCCTAAACGTTGCCCTGTGAAGAAGAAGTAATACGCAAGCATGGAAATGCAGGCAGAAACCCTAGCCACATGTCTAAGGAGAAGAGATGCACTAAACCTAGCTGCTACCATGCCTAATGGAGATGGAACCTAAACACTATCCTAGAAGAAGTGCTCTACACATGGAATTCCCTTGCTATCATGAAATGAAAATCCCATTTCCTATACGCAATCAGGAAAGGAATACCATTATTGTCATGGAAGGAATTCTCTCGCACATAAAAGGTGTTCGAAATAAGGATGCTCTATCTCCTGTTAGGATTGAGTCATACTCATGAATGATAGATCCAAGTCTTATGATGAACGGTGTAACATTATAGACAACATAGTATATGACAACAAGATGTATGGTGCAACAATGGTGCAGCAGTATGGACAGCAAGATGTATGGTGCAACAATGGTGTAGCAGTATGGACAACAAGATGTATGGTGCAACAGTGTGACAACAATTCTACATGGTGCTGTAATGATACAACAATGGGACACCAAAAGAAAATTGGTGTAGTATAGTGCATCATATGGTACAACAATGGTCAATGCCATATAGTGCATAATGGGACAGAAATGGTACAATGGTACAACATGGGACAACTAGAATTTAATGCAGCAAATTCATGGTGTTGTTATGGTATGGCAAAGCACAACGGGATAGCCATGACATTGTGCAGCAGTGGCACAATGGGATAGCCATGACATAGTGGAGCAGTGGCACAACAGGACATCCATGACATAGTGCAGTAGTGGAACAAAAAGAAAGTCATGACATAAGTGCAACAGTGGCACAATGAGATAGCAATGGAATTGTGCAGGAGTGGCACAATGGGATAACAGACATGCGCAACATGGTGTAGCACGATGAGGTGCAACATGATGACGAGATGCAGCACAATGATAAGTGAAGGAGTCACCTTGGAGAATCAGTTGAAGCAACATGTCTTCTGATCTCATGTATCATCTTCTTAGAGATGATCTATGCTCTTATCTAGATAAGTCAAAGTGTTGACCTCTGTTGTAAATGTACTATCTCTCTCTCTCTCTCTGCTGAACTATTGAAGAACATATAAGAAGAATTGATTAAGGGTTTCCCCACATTGGGGTTTGTCCCTGGCTAGTGCCACATCTTGTGTCCTCCTGTCTTGGCTTGTCTTCTTCGATATATGTTTATGTTCTATCTGCAGTTTACTTTAATGCTAATGTGAATGCTAATCTGAAAAAGATATTGAGCTAACTATGAAAAAGTTAACATGGTATCAGAGCTGAGGTGAAGACAAAGCCCAAGCAAGAGTGAAGGAGCAATAAATGAAGACAGTTGGGAAAGGACAAAAGGATCAATGGATTCCCCATCCGTCTTCAAATTCACCAAGGGTAAAGTCGAAGAAAAATATATCACCATAATGGCACAACGGAAGCTTCTGATGGCCTATCTACATATCACTTCAATGGGAAGTATGGATCTCAGGTTGAAAGGAATGGAAGATTCCTTGCTTACAATAAGTTCAGCCATTATGTGAATGAGTGTCCAAATGGCAGGGACACATCTCTTAATGAAGATAACAATCATTCCAGGGACATGTTCAATGATGAAAGGAATGACAAATAATGTAGGTCATCAAGGAAACAACCGACTCTTCAAGGAAAGCAAGGAACCCCTGGTATGAAGAATCAAATGTTGTTTCTTATAAGATAAAGAAGCATTGTCTTGTATTGGCCCTCTCCTTCAGATTTTGTGGTAATCTAGTTTATTGATTATAGTGCTTCAAGGCACTTCACCGGATAGAAGCGTGCTCTCTGGAATTTGGTAAGAAACAATTGTGGGATAATACTTGGAGTTGATACCACCTATCCCGGAAAGGGTGTAGGAAATGCTACCCCTCAATTGAATGAGGGTAACTCGATTCATCTACAAAATCTGTTTTATGTACCTGATCGTAGGAAGAACCTAGTGCCCATTTCAGCAATGGAAGTCAAATGCTTCAGGGTGGCATTCATCGATGGAAAGTTACATGTTTGAAAATAGAATTTTTAGCGATGCTTTTACTCATGGTTCAAGGTCGGCAATTTCTGCCAAGTTGCAGGATGGTCCATTGGGGACCATGTTATTTGACACATCCCATCTATAGCACCGGAGGGCTACTTATTGTGGGGCCCTACCCGATGTGAGTCAGATGGTGACTAGGATGCCTGAATTCAAAATGAACATGAAGTTACATGTCTGAGATGTACTGAAGGAAAATCTTACAAACGGACCATTCCCCTCATGTAGCAGGTTCACAGGCTTGGAACAACCTGAGGGGTTTGATATTCATCAGGAATCTCATGTATGTAGGTGGAAGAAAACCCTCTATTGCTTTAAGCAAATCATCCTAGGTTTGATATGAGAGGATTGATAGCTATTAGATGAAGATGAGATTCATTAAGAGTGAAGACGATCCAAACCATTATTTGAAGATTGTGGACGATAGACCTCTCATAATGTCACCTTCTAAGAACAACCTATTTATGATAGGTGCAGGTCCTCTCACTTGCATAAGTAAGAGGGAGGTAGATTCTTCATGTGGAATGGCAAACTGCAAGCCCGTGACCACCTCCAGGATCTTAACTTTAAGAAGTTATATGATGATGATGCTGGACCAGATTTGGGAAATGCCTCTGCGTTTCATAAACTCGTTTTGCATTTATGTGCTTGGTGAACTTTCATCTGTATATATGTTTTCCAGTTAGCATAGTGACCTCATATTTGGTTGAGCCTCAATGGATTGGTGCCAAGAATCTTCTGAGATATCTTTAGGGCACAACCTCTCATGGATTGAGATACACTGCTGGAAATATGAAGCTGCATGATTATTCAAATGTTGACTAGGTAGGCATTGTGGAGGATCACTGGAGCACTTCTCAGTGATGGTTCTCTTTGGATTCTGCTTCGATATCAAGGACGAGAAAGAATAAGAAGTATGTTGCTATAAGCACTACTGAGACCGAATACATAGCTATGAGTATGATCTCATGTGACGCTGCCTAGTTATGGAAGCTCTTCAGTGAGTTGTTTTTTCACATGATAAATACCACTGTGATCCTTTGTGACAACCAAGGGGGGATTCGATTGTTGAGGAATCCCATACTTGATGATTTCTCCAGCAGATAGACATCAGATACTACCTTATCTAGGATATGGTAAGTCGATCGACGAGGCGGCTCCATCACATTGAGACTAATGTACAAGTCATATACACTTTGTCAAAGTCTTGGGGAAAGGTAAAATATGTGACTTTCCTGAATGACTTGGAGTCTTTGAGAGACCTTCGTATAAGGGTCTTGCATGTTGCATGCATTGAGCTCTAGGAGATCTGGGGACCCTGGGGTACTTACTGGATTAATACACGACCATAGGGTGACTCACCCTCCCTTAATGGTGGGTTGTGTATAGGGTGAATAGCTCACTCTTTCCTTGTGATACCTCGAGGCCACTTTGGGACAAGATGATTCGTTCTCCTGTGAGCCAAGATGATTAGTTCTCCTCTGGGACATGATAATTATTTCTTCTGTCGAGGTATCCTACCCATGTAGTCTGGGACTCATGGGAAGTACCTCTCATCTGATCAATGAGCAGGGAAATATGGTTAGGGACCATAGTAGTACTATCGATGGATGCATCAATGTATCTATCGTACTCCCTATGCTAGGATGACCTCCAACTGATATGGGATCAGTATGAGTGGTTTGAGACACTCTCTTGTGATATTGATTTGGGATCAATAAAACTGACTTTGGGTCAGTAAGAGTGATATGAAACACTCTCTTTAGTTGAAACTGACTTCGGGTCAATAGATAATGTTATGAGGCATTCTCGATCAATTCTTCTTCTTCATGGTTCAACAGAGTAGAGCTCAGCACAACACAACACAACAGAGCTCAACAGAGCATAGAAGAGTAGTGTAGGGCACTGATGGCAAAGCTAGTACATTCATACATATGGATCAGTGGATGGAGTACTACCTAGTTGAGAGGGAGTGCTATAACTAGAATCTAGGACCAAAATCCATGTGGGTCATCTTATTAATGGTACCTGATATTTTTCATGGGTCCCTCTCATCGAGAGGTGTCGGATCAATCTACAGATCATCTAATTCCAATAGGTATTCGTGGAGATATGAATTTATTAGTGTTATGGGACAATTCATCAAGGTTAGTAAACAACCAAATAAACCCCACTTGTGCTCAACGTTTTTGTATAAATAGAGTTGGCCTTCAAGTCATTTCAACACACACTTGGGATCTCTTCCTCTCTACTTGTCTTTGGGTTTTAGTAGGAGGAGAGATCCTAAGGGATAACACTACCCTAATCTAGAGGGATTTCCTTAGGCTCTACATTGCCCTAATGAAGAAGTCCTAGATGTAAGGGGAAAGGAAGATCTAGCATGGTGAAGGAAGCCCTAACGCTACCCTATGGAGAAGCCCTATACATTTCCCTATGAAGAAGCAGTAATATGCAACCATGGAAATGACGGTAGAAACCCTAGCCGCAGTTCTAAGGAGAAGAGATGCCCTAAACCTTGTTGATACACTACCTAATTTAGATGGCACCTAAACATTGTCCTGAAAGAAGTGCTCTACACATGGAATGCCCTTGTCATCATGAAATGAAAATCCCTTATCCTATATGCAGTCATGAAAGGAATACCATTTCTATCATGGAAGGAATGCTCTCACACGTAAACACTGAGATAAAGAAGCCACACCTTCAGCTATCCTTAACGTTGTTCTAAATAAGGATGCTCTATCTTCTATTTGATTGAATCACAGTCATGAATGATAGATCCAAGTCTTATTATGAATGTTGTAACATTATAGACAACATACCATATGACAACAAGATGTATGGTGCAACAATGGTGTAGCAATATGGACAACAAGATTTATGGATAGCTAGATGTATGGTGCAATAGTATCGACAACATGTATGGTGTAGTAGTGGGAAAAAAATGCTACATGGTACTGCAATGATACAAAAATGAGACAGCAAAGGTAACTTGGTGCAGTATGGTGTAGCATATGGTACAATAATGGGACAACAATGGTCAATGGAATATAGTGCACAATGGGATAGCAATGGTACAATGGTACAACATGGGGCAACTATTATTTAGTGCAAAAACTTCATGGTGTTGTTATGGTATGGCAAAGCACAATGGGACAACCATGACATTGTGCAACAATGGCATAATGAGACAACCATGACATAGTGCAGCAGTGGCATAACGAGACAACCATGACATAGTGTAGCAGTGGCACAAAGGAGCAATCTCGTCAAGTGGTGTAGGATTGATCTAAAGATCATCCGATTCCAATGTGTATTCATGGAGATATGAATTTATATGTGTTATGTGACAATTCGTCAAGGTTGGCCAACAACCAAACTACCTCCATCTATCATCAACGTTTTATTATAAATTGAAAAGGTTTTCAAGTCATTTTGTACACACAATTCACTCTTGATCTCTCTCCACTTGTTTTGGGTTTTGGTGGCAAGAGAGATATAAATAATGAAGCCCTAAATGCAGGAGAAAATGAGATAGTCTGGACAAAGTCAGGAAGGATTCTATACATTGTCCTAATAGAGATATGATGCCCTAACTGTAGTCCAAACTAGGAGTTGAAGTTCTTGTTCAGTTGTGCACTAATCTTCTACCAAGGGAGGGCTAATGTTTCCCTAAATGTAGTCTTAAAGGAAGAGTCATAGCCGCAGCCTTGGAGGATCCCTAGCTATTGTAAAACGTGCCCTAGCTACAAGCCTTATATGCTATCCTAAAAGGATTAAATCACAGCGAAGAGAGGCTCCTTCACTATCCCCAAAAGAAGGGTATTCATCACTCTAAGGAGGCTTCCATACGCGATCAAAGGAAGATCCCAAAGATCCCTAGCCATAGTCTTCTATTCACAGCTAAGACATGGTTAAAGGGAGCCTAAATGAACCCCTAAAACACAATAATAAAGATACCCAATACGTAGTCTTAAAGGATGTGTTTTAGGTGTTGTTCAAGTAAGGAGACCTAGCACATCTTAGCGCAGTCTTGAAGCCCAGCTGCATTGAAGGGAGAAGTCTCTACAATTGTCTTGTGAGGAGGACCTATATGTTGTCAAAAGAGGTTCTAACCAACATATAAGGAGGGATCTAATACACAGGCTATAGGATCTATAAACCACTATAGAGGAAGGCTTCACCATTATGATGAGGTCCTAAGCTACAACGATGAGAGACCCCAATCCGCTGATGGGAAGAAGCCCTAGAGGCATATCGAGATTTGAAGGATCAACATAGTATTTCAATGGAAACATGATGATGAAAGCATTGTGATTGAAACTATTCCTGAGGACTGTTTATAAGGTTGGTAACCTACAGTCATATTATATTAATAAAATTTGTCCTAGACCAAAGTTCAGATCAATACACTCAGATTGAGTCAAGTCCTTGTAGGAATTATACCGCTGCATTTATATTATTTGTTGACTGAAGATCAGAGACCAGACTTGCTGGCGAGCTAGGCCACAGGCCATAGCTAGTAGCAAAGGAATTGACTTGAAAGTGTGACAATGGTGTAGTTTCACCTCGAAGTCATGCATTGGCAACTGTGTGAAGGAAGAGGATTGAATGTTGACGCTATATCTCATAAAGCAGTTATAGCTAGTGTAGCAAGCAGTTATCAGTGCTTTTGGGTGTTGTATCGGGTCAAGGTTTGACCATGTTTGGTAGTTTGATGAGAATCCTATTGGTGCCATATGGATGAACTTCAAAAGAAGGTTCTATCTAGTATGACAAACATTGACTTCTCTAGTCAAGGGTTTTCTATAGCTGTCATAAATATCAGTTTTGCATATTTGTACTATCTCTCTGCTGAACTATTGAAGATTATAAGAAGATTTGATGAAGGGTTTCCCCATATTGAGGGTTGTCCCTGGCTGGTGCCACATCTACTGTCCTCTTGTCTTGGATTTCTTTCTGCGATTTATGTTTATGTTCTATCTGCATTTTACTATCATGTTAAATGTGATTTCTAATCTGGAATTGATATTGAGTTAATATGGAAAATGGAAGTAAATTTGCTCTAAGCATAGAAGATACCTAAAATTAACAATAACCCTTTGAGTGCTATTATTGATTGAGTTATGCACCTCTTGAATTGGAATTGGTTTAGGTAGCTAAATAGAAACTTTGAGTTTTCTTCCAAGTCTGGGTACTTGTCTATGATTTCTGGCACATATGCAAGCCTTGAAAGCATGAGAATGCACAAGAATAAACTCCTAATATAAATACCCATTTGATTATAAGGACTTCCCTTACATTCATGTTAGAGTGTCCGCAAGGAAATTTTCAAATATCTCAACAAAAAGAAACAAGCAATCACATTCCATTAAAATACACTTAACTTTACATATGCCCAAAAGGAGAGGAAATAACTAAGCTGGAATCCGATCCAAGAATATGCCCCACATTATCATCCTATGCTTAGTAATACTTACAAGGAAATTTGTTGGGTGTGCTTTTAAAGTATGTAAAATAAAAAAGAAAGACTCTAAAGGTAGCCACAACAATCTGAACAGGCAACAACATATCAGTTTACCAAGTCAATCTAATAATGTAGCACATATGGACTCATCTTGATATTGTTGCCTTGAGTTTACTGCCTTTTTCACTTGTCAAAGTGAAGGATAGTCCCTTCAATTATGTGTATACAATGGGCCAGTATCTTGAGCAATGAGGAATCAGATGAACTTGTTGTTGATTTTATCTCTCTAGAGGTAGCACTTGTGTATTCTAGTTGTGTAAGTGTCATTTAACGAGGTTGCAACTTTTCACATATTACAAAAATAAATCAATATATGGAAAGACCATAACAAAACCATACAAACGTAAACTATTTTCCATTGAGAAGAATATATATACCCCTCTCAAGGTCCTACAAGGCAAGGACATGGATTGAAAAGAATATATATACTCTTCTCAAAATATTATGAGTTCTATAGGTCACAACTGATCCTCAAGAACTATATAGTTGCGAAGCATTGAAACCCATATTCTTGAAATTTGGTTTTCATCATATGATTAGGACAATAAAGAACTATACAAACATATGTATCTTATTGATAAAATCTGTAACCTTATCAAGGTCTTGAAATTCAAGATCAGTATACCCCTATCTAAGTCTTGCAATGCAAGGGCATCGATTGAGAAGAGTCTATATACTCCGCACAAAATATTCCATGTTATCAGAGTTGCAGCTGAGCCTCAACAACTGTACATTGATGTTTTTTCTCTAGAAATTATGCACCATATAAATAGCCCTTGAAAGGGTAAAGCTACAAACAAAATTTCAACAGAGTCGGTTGGAGGAGAAACTATATTGCTGCAAAAGATACCAGATTTGGTGTTGAATCCAAAGCTACAATGTTTCAACGTGTGGAATAATTGGTAAGGTGAAATGGTAGCTGATAGGTCTGAAACTGGCTATGGTATTGGCACTGCAGAGGATGCAGAAGCTTAAACTAACATACATGAAATTTTTTTGATTGAAGTGCCCTGTAGTTTCTACAACCTATCAACCTATCTCTTTTGCAAGGAGAAAGTGTAATCAAAGAGAGACCGAAGATGTAAAATAAAAAGGAAAGACTCTAAAGGTAGCCACAACAATCTGAACAGGCAACAACATATCAGTTTACCAAGTCAATCTAATAATGTAGCACATATGGACTCATCTTGATATTGTTTCCTTGAGTTTACTGGCTATTTCACTTATCAAAGTGAACGATATTCCCTTCAATTATGTGTATATAATGGGCTAGTATCTTGAACAATGAGGAATCATATGAACTTGTTGTTGATTTTATCTCTCTAGAGGTAGCACTGGTGTATTCTAGTTGTGTAAGTGTCATTTAACGAGGTTGCAACTTTTCACATATTACAAAAATACATCAATATATGGAAAGATCATAACAAAACCATACAAATGGAAACTATTTTTCATTGAGAAGAATATATATACCCCTCTCAAGGTCCTACAAGGCAAGGACATGGATTGAAAAGAACATATATACTCTTCTCAAAATATTCCTAGTTCTCCAGGTCGCAACTGATCCTCAAGAACTATACAGTTGCGAAGCATTGAAACCCATATACTTGTACTCTGGTTTTCATCATATGATTAGGACAATAAAGAACTATACAAACATATGTGTCTTATTGATAAAGTCATTATAACCTTATCAAGGTCTTGAAATTCAAGATCGGTATACCCCTATCAAAGTCTTGCAATGAAAGGGCATCGATTGAGAAGAGTCTATATACTCCACACAAAATATTCCATGTTATCAAAGTTTTAGCTGAGCCTCAACAACGCTACATTGAAGTTTTTTCTCTAGAAATTATGCACCATATAAATATCCCTTGAAAGGGTAAAGCTACAAACAAAATTTTGACCAGGAAATTTTGTAAGAAGCAGGGGAGTGGGTGGTTTTGGTCTGTTTATTAGGGTATCCTTGGGGAGTCGATCCTAATTGCTTTCAAGAAATTCGAGAGGCCCGAAGGTAGTGAGAAGAAGTTACAAATTGAGGTGAGCATTATTGGGATGATCTATCGTGTAAATATTGTTCTTCTTAGGGGATTCTATTTTGAGGGTGATCAAATACAGTTGGTGTATGATTACATGAATAATGGATCTTTGAATGATTTTTTATTCAAAGAACAATAATTTTTTTTTGTATTGGAAGACCCAATTTTGAATTACACTAGGAACAACAAGGGAGGTTGCGTACTTGCACTAAGAATGCAGGGATTGCATAATCCATTGTGGTTTCAAGGCAAAAATCATTCTTCTGGATGAAGATTTCAATGCCAAAGTCTCAGATTTTGGGTTGGAAAAACTTGTTGACAAGGATTTTAGTCATGTTTTGATGACAATGCATATTATTTGCAGCTATTTCTCTCCTGAATGGATATCTAGGATGCTAATTATAGACAAGGCTAATGCATACAACTTTGGAACTTTTAGAGATAATGGGAAGTCACAAAAATATTGAAACAAACAATGTGGAAGCTGAGGTGTCATATATTGGTTTTTAGGTGTCTAATTTTGATACATATGGGATGAGAGAGTCCTTGATGGATTCAATGAGAATTATTTCGGCCCTCACTTCCCCTTTCATGTATTTAGTATATTCTTGAGTATCTTCTTTGGAAGGTTGGGTTATAGATCCCTTGATGTGATCCATGACTTCATTCTCAATGATATTTAGGTCTGTTATTTTCTTCCATGAAATGAAATTTGAAGCCCGAACTAGTTTGTTGCTTTCCTTTGCAAAAGGACATTTTGGTAGTTTCAAAAGAAGTCATATACTTGATTTAATGCTGCTTCTTCCAACTTTATTCCTCCTTTATCTTGATGCTGATGTAGCTTGTAGAAGACTATTCCTTGAAGGAATGATGAGAGACAACTTTATTTATGAATCCTTTTGAAGATGAAGACAATATTCTTTGATCTAGCCTTCCTTAGTCTTTGAAAAGCTTCCACTACTCAGATGATAGATGAGTGATGATTTTAGAAATGCTTCTAGGGTTTTGGTATTTCTTTTTGATTTTTCTTTGATTATGATTCTAAGACTCTTGCTAAAGTAGATTCCTTCAATCTATGGTTTTAGATGATCTTGATTTCTCTCTTGGTATTCTTTGTCTCACTTTAATCCCTTTCTTGAAACTTGATCCTTGTTAGATTATCCTTTTTGTCTTTAGCACCTTAACTCTGATACCATGTTGAGAAATCTAGGGCATCAATGGTTAAGTGATTTCTCTGCTTATGATAACTGCTTTTTATAGTCTTTTGAATCTTAATTAGAATCTTCTCTTTTCTTGTACTTGTTATTGTGTTTTTTCATCAACACAATTACCATATCATGAACAAATAAAGAGATAAGAGACACAGTATGTAGGCTTGTTAGCCAGGGACAAAACCTCTCACCTTTTGAGAGGAAAACCCAAATGAAATTCTTCTTATAGATCTTCAATTGATGAACACCAAGACCATGACAATAGCCCTTGCCACTGGAGTCCTCCCAAGACCAATTCACTAGCCTCTTTCTGGCACTAATTCTTCTTCTTCCTCTTTTCGACTTTCTTGAGAAATTTAGTTTCCTTCTTCTCAACT
This sequence comes from Pinus taeda, assembly GCA_000404065.3. Lineage (NCBI taxonomy): Eukaryota > Viridiplantae > Streptophyta > Pinopsida > Pinales > Pinaceae > Pinus > Pinus taeda. The sequence continues at coordinate 280,249 of APFE030891354.1, forward strand.
TCCTTGAGAATCTAGGTCTCCTTAATGTCTCAAGACTACTACTCGACTCCTTCTAACGAGATCTTTTACCCAAACAAGATCACTCTAACATGGCTACAAGTTCGTCGACCTTCTTCTGGCACCTTCATATCTTCTAGATTCGCACGTGGGAGGATACATTACCTAAAACAACCCTCTACAAACTTCAATTCCTTTTCTTCTTGCTTTGTTGAGATAGAGACTTCTTGGAGTATGTTTTTCGAACTTTTTTCTAGACTTGCTTGACGGAAAATGATATGCTTCTAAGTGAGGCCAAGTACTTGTATATATACATGTTTTCCCATGTCCTTTAGGTTGACATGAATCAGCCGACTTTTCCTTGGAGAGAACCAACTTCATCTTTTTTATGCTTCCTTTGTTGTAGGCCGATTTCATGAGGGCTAGTGACAAGGTCTTGGAGGATGAATTTGCATAGACAAGTGTGTCTCTTTACAATGTGTAACATGTCTTCATTACATGGCAATGACTCTTTATACTTTTATGACTAGATGACAAAAGGTCCTAAGAGCTCTCAATGGAAATATATACTAAAATAAAATCTCTTGCTCATGAAACCTCTTATGCAAGCATTACAATAATTTTATTTTTCTTCTTTACATCTCTAACATAAAATCATAATTACATGTCATGATGAAGAATGAACCTAGTTACACTTTACAACATATATGACAATGTTTGAAATTATAGGTCCATTTTGATTTATGTTAATAATTTGTTCTTATTGTTTGTAGAATATCTTGGTACAAATGTAAACAAAATGTTACAACTAACACCTAAGAAACAAAAAATACTTTTAACCCAAATTACAATGCCAATAGCACCCTCTAATTGTATTTTGAAAATGATTAGAATGTAAAATACATTAAATACATATTAGTTTGTGAAAGATTGTTATGTTCAAATAGAAACTCCCATGACCATGTTTCCTGATAAATATTTATTTAGATGCATAAATGGAAATGAACCTAATAAATTAAGAATAATTGTTACTCGCTATGTTCACAATGACAATGACATTATCTTCCAAGTGGAGGTAGTTAAAGAAAATGAAGTAAAATAAGTTTCTTGTCAAGTGGAATGTACAAAATATAGACTAGATTTTATCAAAGCATTAAATAATGATTCACCAAATTCAATAAAGAATTCAATTTTTTAAGTTGGATAGTTATGAAATATTTGCTAAATCTGGTATAAAAGGTTGCACTATTTTTCAGAATGTATCAGTAAAGTTTTAAAATACCATTGTGTAATATGTAAAAAAACATTAATTGTATTTCTTCATTTACAATAAAGAGGTAAATAGTTGAATAAAATATCAGATGATAAACTTTATGCACAATTAGTTGATTTGAGAGGACTATATTTAAATGAAATGGAAGAGAGCACTATGAAAAGTGATTTCAAACCATCTACGAAATTTCAAAAATTTAGGAAAGATGAATCTAAGACAATGAAACTTACAGATCAATGCGATGAGATTCATGAAATGTTCAAGCAATGTTATTTATTTTTGAACTCTTTCAGTAGAAACGTGGATGTTCGAAGATGTATAGAAGCCCTAAAGTGTTTAAATTGAGGTCACGATATTATTCAAATGTTAAAGTATTAGAGAAATTTCAAGCATCATTTCCTAATGGACTTCTAATTCCATTTGGTATCACTTCTAATTCCATAGCATAGGTTTAATGGTTTAATACATGGATTTGATAGGTTAGGGTTTAGGATTAGGTTTGGATAGGGTTAATTTTTAAAAATAACATTTAAAATCAAATTGTCACAAGTGACATTCACAGCAATCGTAACATGATGAAGACAACCAAACCCTATAAAAAGGTTGACAAACCTACACTGACCCTAAATCCTGCAAGGCATATGACAACACATGTCAATGACCAAATCTTGGTGGAACTGACGACAACCACATGTCAAAAGCTAGGTACAAAACCATATCACCACGAAGGCCATTGAGAGGACATGAAGAGCCTGAAACATAAACAACACTGTTGAAACTCAACAACACAGGACTGAATTGTTGATGATGACACTGAACCTGTGTAACTGATCTGACGAGATCCTCTTGGATCATTCTCCTTCATGTGGTTGTGATCAGATAATGATCTCTAAGATAATTATTAAGGTATTACAAAATCATAATGACCTAATGTTACTACAAAATAAATTGATGGTAGAAGGCCTTCCAAATATTAAGGGTGAACACTTTGAATGTAAAGGTTGTGCACTAGGAAAACAACACAGGGAAGAATTTCATGTGCATGAAAATAGAAGAAAACATGAAATACTTGAACTAGTGCATATTGATGTATGTGGTCCAATGCAAACTAAGTCACTTGGTGGAGCATATTACTTTCTTATATTTATTGATGATAGCACTAGATAGACTTGGGTGTACTTTATAAGAAATAAAAGTGATGTGTTTCACTACTTTGAATAATTCAAGAGCATGGTTGAAAACCAAATAGGAAAGAGCATTAAAATTCTTTGATCAGATAAAGGTGGCAAGTACACTTAAGGATTTTTTTCAAATACTGCAAGAAAAATGGAATTATGTAACAATTTACAATACCATATACACCTAAGATAAATGTAGTAGTTGAGAGAAAGAAAAGAGCATTAGCTGAATGTGCTCGTAGTATGTTAAAAAGTAAAGGACTTTCTAATATTTTTTGGACTTAAGCCATTAATACAACTGTATTCTAAAAAATAGAAACCATACCAAATATCTTTAGCACAAATCACCATTTGATGCATTTTATGGTTTTAAACCTAAAGTTATTCATTTAAGGATATTTGGGTACAAGGCCTTTACTCATATTCTTAAAGAGGATAGGAGAAAATTAGATGCTAAAACCATCAAATTCATTTTTATGGGATATTGCACTTGTCAAAAAGCATATAAAGTGTATGAACCAAGTAATCACAGGATCTCTGCAAGTAGAGATGTTATATTTCATGAGCATGTAAATAAACAAATAAAATAAGATGAACATAATGTATGGCAACCTCCTTATGATAGGTTTAAGGAAGAAGAAGAAGTTGTGGAATCATCCCAAGCTCAAGAAAGCACGGACATTCCAAGAGACATGCCAATAAGTCAAAGTCTAGGAAGAAGTGATAAAAACACCCTTGGGTTTAATAAAAAAATATAAAATTAGTATTTACTGTTTTAAATTATTAGTGTGATGATATTGGACATGGGTGTGAATTATTAAAAATTACCATTTCTTTCCATATATAAAAGTTGAGTTTAGAATATTAGTCGAAAATAAAACAAAAAAATTATCATTAAATTAAAAAATTGTAATATTGCTATTAAAATTGGAAAAAAATATTATTTGAAATTAAATATAAATAATTTTAATATTTAAATTTGAATATTATAAAACCAATTTAGTATACATTTCCTTACAACATAGTTCAAAGATTAGTTTATTATTTCATTTGAATATTGAATTTAATTTATAGTAACACATTTATTTTTTCCAATAGGTAGATGTCCATTTGAAACATTGGATATCTCTTTACATTCACTCCAAAAAAACCTTAACAATTAAATTAAATTGATTTACAATTAAAATAAATGAGAAAAGATAAATAAGGATTTTTTTTTTGTTAAATATTGATCTTCTTTGTTTAAAATATATATGTTTTCATTTATACATCATTTTATTAAAATTTTGAAAAATTTAACTATTTAAATCGTGTTGTTGATTTTATACCATAATCTCCTTCAAATTTGAAAAATTCATAAATTAATTTTGAAAATTTGAAATTTATTAACAAATCCTTAAATAAAACTATAACAATAAATAAATACTAATATAAAAATAGAGGAAATACTAAAAAATGGTAATTAATAAGATTTTAGCTATTTCGTTTAATAACATTTTACTTTTTCCAGACCATAGGTTAAGCCTTAATGGTTAACCTTTAGTTGGTCAAAACTATATTAATAAATATTAATATAAAAAATAAGAAAACAGTAAAAGGACGGTAATTAATAAGACCGTGCGTAGTGCGTCCCCATAATGGCCATGTTCGTGAAAGAGCCTGCGCAGTGAATCCGTATAAAAGTTCCTCGTCCTCATGTTCATGAAAGAGCCTGGGTAGGGAATCACTATTATCGTCAAGTTCCTTGTCCTCATGTTCTTGAAAAAGCCTGGGTAGGAAATCTTCATAATCGTCATGTTCCTCGCCGTCATGTTCTTGAAAGGCTCTGCGCAATGAATCCTCATCGTCATGCTTTTGAAAGAGCCTGCGCAGTGCATCCCCATAATCGTCATGTTCCTCATCGCCACGTTCTTGAAAGGGCCTGAGGAGTGCATCCCCATAATCGTCAGGTTCTTGAAAGAGCCTTCCTAGTGAATCCCCATAATCTTCATGTTCGTCGTCATCATGTTCTTGAAAGAGCCTTCCTAGTGACTCCCCATAATTGTCATGTTCCTCGTCGTCAAGATCTTGAAAGAGCTTGTGTATTGCATCCCCATAATAGCCATGTTCCCTATCCTCATGTTCTTGAAAGAGCCTGCGCAGTGCTTGTCCATAATCGTGATGCTCATCATCGTCATTTTCTTGATTCTCATCGTCGTGTTCTTGGAAGAGCTTGAGTAGTGCATCCCCATAATCGTCATGTTCCTCCTCGTCATTTTCTTCAAAGAGCCTGCGTAGTGCAACCCGATAATTGTCATGTTCTTGAAAGTGCCTACGTAGTGCATCCCCATTTTCATCACGTTCCTCATCCCCATTTTCATCACGTTCCTCATCGCCATGTCCTTGAAAGAGCCTGGGCAGTGCATCCCCATAATCGTCATTTTCTTGAAACAGCCTGAGTAGTGCATCCCCATAATAGCCATGTTCTTGAAAGAGCCTGCGCAGTGAATCCCTATAATCGTCAAGTTCCTCGTTCTCGAAAGAGCCTGGGTAGGGAATCCTCATAATCGTCATGTTCTTGAAAGGCTCTGCGCAGTGAATCCCAATCTTCATCGCGCTCCTCATCGTCATGTTTTTGAAAGAGCGTGCGCAGTGCATCCCCATAATCGTCATGTTCCTCATCGCCACGTTCTTGAAAGAGCCTGGGCAGTGCATCCCCATAATCGTCATTTTCTCGAAACAGCCTGAGTAGTGCATCCCCATAATAGTCATGTTCTTGAAAGAGCCTGCGCAGTGAATCCCTATAATCGTCAAGTTCCTCGTTCTCGAAAGAGCCTGGGTAGGGAATCCTCATAATCGTCATGTTCTTGAAAGGCTCTGCGCAGTGAATCCCAATCTTCATCGCGCTCCTCATCGTCATGTTTTTGAAAGAGCGTGCGCAGTGCATCCCCATAATCGTCATGTTCCTCATCGCCACGTTCATGAAAGGGCTGAGGAGTGCATCCCCATAATCGTCATGTTCCTCATCGTCATGTCTTTGAAAGAGCCTACCCAGTGCATCCCGATAATCGTCATGTTCCTCATCGCCACGTTCTTGAAAGGGCCTGAGGAGTGCATCCCCATAATCATCATGTTCTTGAAAGAGCCTTCCTAGTGAATCCCCATAATCTTCATGTTCGTCGTCGTCATGTTCTTGAAAGAGCCTTCCTAGTGAATCCCCATAATCGTCATGTTCCTCGTCGTCAAGATCTTGAAAGAGCTTGCGTATTTCATCCCCATAATCGCCATGTTCCCCATCCTCATGTTCTTGAAAGAGCCTGTGCAGTGCTTCTCCATAATCGTGATGCTCATCATCGTCATTTTCTTGATTCTCATCGTCGTGTTCTTGAAAGAGTTTTAGTGCATCCCCATAATCGTAAGGTTCCTCATCGTCGTTTTCTTCAAAGAGCCTGCGTAGTGCAACCCGATAATTGTCATGTTCTTGAAAGTGCCTACGTAGTGCATCCCCATTTTCATCACATTCCTCATCGTCATGTTCTTGAAAGAGCCTGCGCAGTGCTTCTCCATAATCGTGATGCTCATCATCGTCATTTTCTTGATTCTCATCGTCGTGTTCTTGAAAGAGCTTGAGTAGTGCCTCCCCATAATCGTCATGTTCCTCCTCGTCATTTTCTTCAAAGAGCCTGCGTAGTGCAACCCGACAATTGTCGTGTTCGGGAAAGTGCCTACGTAGTGCATCCCCATTTTCGTCACGTTCATCATCGTCATGTCCTTGGAGCCTTTTTAGTGAATCCCCATAATTGTCATGTTCCTCATCGTCACGTTCTTTAAAGAGCCTAAGTATTGAATCCCCGTAATCATCACGTTCCTCGTCGTCATGTTCTTGGAGGAGCTTGCGCAGTGCATCCTCATAATTATCATGTTCCTCATCGTCATTTGCTTGATCCTCATAGTCGTCATGTTCTTGAAAGAGCCTGCAGAGAGAATCTTCATCATTGTCATGTTCTTGAAAGAGCCTGTGTAGTGCATCCTCATCATCATGTTCTTCAAAGAGCCTGTTTAGGGCGTCCGTCCAATCCTCTATATACCGATACATGCCGAGGGAAGGTTTTCGAAACAAATTCATGCGCAGGGAAGGTTCTCGAAGCAACATGTCTAGTGCCTCCGTTCAATCCTCTCCTCCTTGGACTATTCCCAGTCTCCCTATAATAGTAATAATCTTGAGCAACATAAAATGGGAAAGACGTGGAATGTCTCTTGGCAATAGAATATATAATATTTCTCGTTTATTATCGTTTTACATGTGTAATCTTCCTAATTGTCCGCGCCTCTACTTTTTAGCATAGTTACCAAGTTCGAGTTCGAATTCGAATTCGATTTTATACGGAAAGAGTCGGCTCAATACCGAACAAAATTCGCCAATATACATCTTACACTATTCATCAATATACATCTTACACTATTATTAATAATTTTTTTTCTTAAATTTTGGATAATCTAAATTAACAATTTAATTACATTATAGAAGTTGCAAATAAAATTAGACATTGATTTTAGTAGACACAATTATTCTTGAATGGAAGTGAATGAGATATGGAAATTAGTAGAAACAACTCCTCTTTAGTGGAAGTGAATAAGATACAATGGGGGACCAAACTCTTTAACATTAAAAAAAAGGAACCCTTAAAATTGTAAGAAAGAATTATAAGAAAGAAATTAAAATTTAAAAAAAAAAAAGGAGAAACAAATATTTTAATGTTGAAATAAGAAATAAAAATAAAAAACAAAAAATTGTTTTATTGTGAAAATAAAAATTTAATATAAAAACTATTTATTTAATTTTTATACATATTTTTAGAGAACTTTATTATTTTTAATATAAAAATTAAATAAACAATGTAAAAGTTAATAACAAGTCAAATTTACTAACCCATCAAAATAACTTTGATATAAATAGAACTCTGAGTTTTTTTAATCATTATTCACAAGAGTATTAATAACAAGTCAAATTTACTAACCCATCAAAATAACTTTGATATAAATAGAACTCTGAGTTTTTTTAATCATTATTCACAAGAGTATTGCAGAACAAACAGGGAAAATTAAATTTTTGATGGCTCAATAGTTTTAAACATCTATATAAATGGAGAATTACGTTCAACCGTTCAATATCTACAACTGCATGGCGAAGCTAAGGCACGGAAAATGGAAAATGGAGTAGGAACGACTTCTTGAAGAACAAAAATCAAAGAAAATTTTAAAAATAAATTTGGGTGACTATGTGTTCGAACCGAATTTCAGCGTATTAATGGCCGAATCAGACACAATTGCCGAATTTTCGAATTCTTCAACCCGATTCGGCCGAATTTGGTAACTATGCTTTTTAGTGACGCCAACATTATTCCGACACACGTCGTATTTTCAATACATCCTACTCTGGTTCGACACTAGATTTCCAAATAGTGTACACATCGATCACACACAAGAATCAATCATATCAGTTTATATTGGAGTCCGTTAAATCTTTCAGCCACAAAATAAACCAATATACAACATGAATTATAGATAAATACACAGATTAATTGTAAGATGGCAAACACATAATATGAACATAAAGATTTCCATGGTTAAGCTAAATTTGGGCTACATCCACCAAGCAACGGTATCGGTTCTTCTTTCTATTTGGAAAATTGGAGATTACAGTCTTGCAGACTTACAACCCTCTTGACACACCTTTAGAAAAGAAAAAAAATCAATTCGCCCAGGTATATATGCCCTCTATTCACTCGTTTACAAAACTGAATAGTAGATGCTCTCCTATCAATAATCCAACTGAATAGTAGATGCTCTCCTATCAATAATCCAGCTGAATTAACACATACACAATTGAATCCAGATAGATCGGATCTGAATTTAGATGACTAAAGCTCAAATTTGGGGGCTTGTTGTCACATGTTTAAACAATCTCTACCTTGACAACAATTTACCTACTGAATTGACACATACACAATTGAATCCAGATAGATAGGATCTGAATTTAGATGACTAAAGCTCAAATTTAGCGGTTTGTTGTCACATGTTTCAACAATATCCACCTTGACAACAATTTACCTGATACCTTGCTCTTTGTTTTATTCTATCATCTTTTCCTCAAGCCAAGAGAAGCGAAGCTCCAACGTAGCTTCTCTAACACCACTAGTTTCATGAGCATGTCTTCATAATTATTTCGAGTGTGAACTTTCTCAAGAACCACTCCGCCTTCATCAATCATTTAGTTCTCATGTATATATGAACGTATTTTCTCCGTCAATACTCCTTAGACGATAAAATTCAATACTCCTCAGTCACTTTCCTTCCTTCCTACCTTTAAACACTTAATAACTAGTTGTTTTAAGTTTGGTAACCTGGCAAGATGGCATGTCTTTAATTGATTTTATCTAGAGAAATAGGTCCCCTATTAAATGGCCTCAATTTCAATTATAATCAGCGAGAACGTCTGCATGAAGTGTGCTTGTGTGCTGGTAAGAGAGGGCCAAAGAAACTGGGTAAAACCTCAGCGTCCAGTGCTTGGAGTTTGATGTAAATTCCTATAGTGTTTTTTGACTGTGATATAGCAAGATATTTCATAATCTGTGACTAAAAAATGTGCCTGTGGTTTTTCGAATCGAAGTGTGGGAAAGGTTTAGTCGTTGTTCAAACGTGTTTTGAAGGCTTCGTTAAATCCGCCTTAAGTTTTTTAAATCTAAGTGTGGGCAAGGTTCTATCATTTCTAGAATTTGGTTATTTGATACATTTTTTAACTTTTTGGTTTAACGACATCAATTAGGCCGATTATTTTTAAAATAGTATTTTATGAATCTCAAAGGTTTTATGGTTATTGCAAAGGTTAAAACTAAGTGAAAAGTAAATTATGGAAGTTGCTTATAATAATTAATGAAGCTATGTATCCATGGTGGTGAATGGTGGAATGATATATACATAGAAAATAATAATAATAATAATAAAAGGTGTTGTTAATCAGTAAGTAAGATTAGCCAAAAAAAAAAGTGTTATTACTTGTGATTAAAGAGCCATTAAATTTATTGGTAAAGAAGCCGATATTCTTTAGCAATTAAATGTTTTGGTATTTAAGGATTCATAAGTTTAGTACCATGGCTAATGTATTGCTAGAATCTTATTTATGTGACTCAAACAAGCTAGATGGTGAAAACTATGCAAATTGGAAGTTTAAGTTACAGAATTTGATGGAAGGCTACAATATATGGATGATTGTATCTCGAGCTGAAGTCAAGCTAGTGCCCCCTCAAGATAAAAATGTTGCAATTCAAGATTGGGAACAACGAGAAAACAAATCGAAGGTGCTTTTGTGAATTTTCGTTAAGGACAACATTATTCCACACATAAGAGGGTGAAAAACATCCAAGGAGACATGGGACACAACAATTTCATGGGCAACAACAATCAAATGAATGACAGTTTCAATAACAAAGGAAAAAGGAATGGTCCTTGTTAAAATTGGCAACTAGGGACAAACTCCATGTGGGTCATCTTATTAATGGAAACTGATATTTTTCTTGGATCCCTCTCATTGTGAGGTGTAGGATTGATCTAAATATCATCAGTTTCCGATAAGTATTCATCGAGATATGAATTTATTAGTGTTATGGGAAAATTCGTCAAGGTTGACCAAAAACCAAATAAACCCCACTTGTGCTCAACGTTTTCGTGTAAATAGAGGTGGCCTTCAAGTCATTTCAACAAAAACTTGGGATCTATTGATCTCTACTTGTCTTTGGGTTTTAGTAGGAGGAGAGACCCTAAGGGATAACAATGCCCTAATCTAGAGGGAGTGCCCTAGGCTCTACACTGCCCTAATCAAGAAGCCCTAGATGGAGGAGGAAAGGGAGATCTAGCATGGTGAAGGAAGCCCTAATGCTACCCTATGTAGAAGCCCTAAACGTTTCCCTATGAAGAAGAAGTAATACGCAACCATGGAAATGAAGGCAGAAATACTAGCCACAGGTCTAAGGAGAAGAGATGCACTAAATGTAGCTGCTATCCTGCCTAATGGAGATGGCACCTAAACACTATCCTAGAAGAAGTGCTCTACACATGGAATTCCCTTGCTATCATGAAATGAAAATCCCATTTCCTATACGCAATCAGGAAAGGAATACCATTATTGTCATGGAAGGAATTCTCTCCCACATAAACGGTGTTCTAAATAAGGATGCTCAATCTCCTGTTTGGATTCAGTCATAGTCATGAATGATAGATCCAAGTCTTATGATGAACAGTGTAACATTATAGACAACATAGTATATGACAACAAGATGTATGGTGCAACAGTGGTGCAGCAGTATGGACAGCAAGATGTATGGTGCAAGAATGGTGTAGCAGTATGGATAACAAGATGTATGGTGCAGCAGTGTGACAACAATGCTACATGGTGCTGCAATGATACAACAATGGGACACCAAAAGAAAATTGGTGTAGTATAGTGCAGCATATGGTACAAAAATGGTCAATGCCATATAGTGCATAATGGGACAGAAATAGTACAATGGTACAACATGGGACAACTAGAATTTAATGCAGCAAATTCATGGTGTTGTTATGGTATGGCAAAGCACAATGGGATAGCCATGACATTGTGTAGCAGTGGCACAATGGGATAGCCATGACATTGTGCAGCAGTGGCACAATGGGATAGCCATGACATAGTGGAGCAGTGGCACAACGGGACATCCATGACATAGTGCAGTAGTGGCACAACAAGACAGTCATGACATAAGTGCAACATTGGCACAATGAGATAGCAATGGAATTGTGCAGGAGTGGCACAATGGGATAACAGACATGTGCAACATGGTGTAGCACGATGAGGTGCAACATGATGACGAGATGCAGCACAATGATAAGTGAAGGAGTCACCTTGGAGAATCAGTTGAAGCAACATGTCTTTTGATCTCATGTATCATCTTCTTAGAGATGATCTATGCTCTTATCAAGATCAGTCAAAGTGTTGACCTCTGTTGTAAATGTACTATCTCTCTCTCTCTCTCTGTTGAACTATTGAAGAACATATAAGAAGAATTGATTAAGGGTTTCCCCACATTGGTGTTTGTCCCTGGCTAGTGCCACATCTTATGTCCTCTTGTCTTGGCTTGTCTTCTTCGATTTATGTTTATGTTCTATCTACAGTTTACTTTAATGCTAATGTGAATGCTAATCTGAAAAAGATATTGAGCTAACTATGAAAAAGTTAACATGGTATCAGAGCTGAGGTGAAGACAAAGCCCAAGAAAGAGTGAAGGAGCAATAAATGAAGACAGTTGGGAAAGGACAAAAGGATCAATGGATTCCCCATCCGTCTTCAAATTCACCAAGGGTAAAGTTGAAGCAAAATATATCACCATAATGGCACAACGGGAGCTTCTGATGGCCTATCTTCATATCACTTCAATGGGAAGTCTGGATCTCAGGGTGAAAGGAATGGAAGATGTCTTGCTTACAATAAGTTCAGCCATTATGTGAATGAGTGTCCAAATGGCAGGGACACATCTCTTAATGAAGATAACAATCATTCCAGGGACATGTTCAATGATGAAAGGAATGACAAATAATGTAGGTCATCAAGGAAACAACCGACTCTTCAAGGAAAGCAAGGAACCCCAGGTATGAAGAATCAAATGTTGTTTCTTATAAGATAAAGAAGCATTGTCTTGTATTGGCCCTCTCCTTCAGATTTTGTGGTAATCTAGTTTATTGATTATAGTGCTTCAAGGCACTTCACCGGATAGAAGGGTGCTCTCTCGAATTTGGTAAGAAACAATTGTGGGATAATACTTGGAGTTGATACCACCTATCCCGGAAAGGGTGTAGGAAATGCTACCCCTCAATTGAATGAGGGTAACTCGATTCATCTACAGAATCTATTTTATGTACCTGATGGTAGGAAGAACCTAGTGCCCATTTCAGCAATGGAAGTCAAATGCTTCAGGGTGGAATTCATCGATGGAAAGTTACATGTTGAAAATAGAATTTTCAGCGATGCTTTTACTCATGGTTCAAGGTCGGCAATTTCTGCCAAGTTGCAGGATGGTCCATTGGGGACCATGTTATTTGACACATCTCATCTATAGCACTGGAGGGCTACTTATTGTGGGGCCCTACCCGATGTGAGTCAGATGGTAACTAGGATGCCTGAATTCAAAATGAACATGAAGTTACATGTCTGAGATGTACTGAAGGAAAATCTTAGAAACGGACCATTCCCCTCATGTAGCAGGTTCACAGGCTTGGAACAACCTGAGGGGTTTGAGATTCATCAGGAATCTCATGTATGTAGGTGGAAGAAAACCCTCTATTGCTTTAAGCAAATCATCCTAGGTTTGATATGAGAGGATTGATAGCTATTATATGAAGATGAGATTCATTAAGAGTGAAGACAATCCAAACCATTATTTGAAGATTGTGGACGATAGACCTCTCATACCGTCACCTTCTAAGAACAACCTATTTATGATAGGTGCAGGCCCTCTCAGTTGCATAAGTAAGAGGGAGCTAGATTCTTGATGTGGAATGGCAAACTGCAAGCCCGTGACCACCTCCAGGATCTTAACTTTAAGAAGTTATATGATGATGATGCTGGACTAGATTTGGGAAATGCCTTTGAGTTTCATAAACTCGTTTTGCATTTATGTGCTTGGTGAAGTTTCAGCTGTATATATGTTTTCTAGTTAGCATAGTGACCTCATATTTGGTTGTGCCTCAATGGATTGGTGCCAAGAATCTTCTGAGATATCTTCAGGGCACAACCTCTCATGGATTGAGATACACTGCTGGAAATATGAAGCTGCATGATTATTCAAATGTTGACTAGGTAGGCATTGTGGAGGATCACTGGAGCACTTCTCAGTGACGGTTCTCTTCGGATTCTACTTCGATATCAAGGACGAGAAAGAATAAGAAGTATGTTGCTATAAGCACTGCTGAGACCGAATACATAGATATGAGTATGATCTCATGTGAAGCTGCCTAGTTATGGAAGCTCTTCAGTGAGTTGTTTTTACACATGATAACTACCACTGCGATCCTTTGTGACAACCAAGGGGGGATTCGATTGCTGAGGAATCCCATACTTGATGATTTCTCCAGCAGATAAACATCAGATACTACCTTATCTAGGATATGGTAAGTCGATCGACGAGGAGGCTCCATCACATTGAGACTAATGTACAAGTCACAGACACTTTGTCAAAGTCTTGGGGAAAGGTAAAATATGTGACTTTCCCGAATGACTTGGAGTCTTTGAGAGACCTTCGTATAAGGGTCTTGCATGTTGCATGCATTGAGCTCTAGGAGATTTGGAGGCCTTGGGGTACTTACTGGATCAACACACGACCATAGGGCGACTCACCCTCCCTTAATGGTGGGTTGTGTATAGGGTGAATAGCTTAGTCTTTCCCTGTGATACCCCGAGGCGACTTTGGGACAAGATGATTCATTCTCCTATGAGCCAAGATGATTAGTTCTCCTGTGGGACATGATAATTATTTCTTCTGTCGAGGCATCCTACCCATGTAGTCTGGGACTCATGGGAAGTACCTCTCATCTGATCAATGAGCAGGGAAATATGGTTAGGGACCATAGTAGTACTATCGATGGATGCATTAATGTATCTATCGTACTCCCCATGCTAGGATGACCTCCAACTGATATGGGATCAGTATGAGTGGTTTGAGACACTCTCTTGTGATATTGATTTGGGATCAATAAAACTGACTTTGGGTCAGTAAGAGTGATATGGCACACTCTCTTTAGATGAAACTGACTTCGGGTCAATAGAGAATGTTATGAGGCATTCTCGATCAATTCTTCTTCTTCATGGTTCAACAGAGTAGAGCTCGGCACAACACAACACAACAGAGCTCAACAGAGCATAGAAGAGTAGTGTAGGGCACTGATGGCAAAGATAGTACATTCATACATATGGATCAGTGGATGGAGTACTACCTAGTTGAGAGGGAGTGCTATAACTGGAATCTAGTGCCAAACTCCATGTGGGTCATCTTATTAATGGTAGCTGATATTTTTCATGGGTCCCTCTCATCGATAGGTGTAGGATCAATCTAAAGATCATCTAATTCCAATAAGTATTCGTGGAGATATGAATTTATTAGTGTTATGGGACAATTCATCAAGGTTAGTAAACAACCAAATAAACCCCACTTGTGCTCAACGTTTTTGTATAAATAGAGGTGGCCTTCAAGTCATTTCAACACAAACTTGGGATCTCTTCCCCTCTACTTGTCTTTGGGTTTTAGTAGGAAGAGAGATCCTAAGGGATAACACTTCCCTAATCTAGAGGGATTTCCTTAGGCTCTACATTGCCCTGATGAAGAAGTCCTAGATGTAAGGGGAAAGGGAGATCTAGCATGGTGAAGGAAGCCCTAACGCTACCCTATGGAGAAGCCCTATACATTGCCCTATGAAGAAGCAGTAATATGCAACCATGGAAATGACGGTAGAAACCCTAGCCGTAGTTCTAAGGAGAAGAGATGCCCTAAACCTTGTTGATACACTACCTAATTTACATAACACCTAAACATTGTCCTGAAAGAAGTGCTCTACACATGGAATGCCCTTTTCATCATGAAATGAAAATCCCTTATCCTATATGCAGTCATGAAAGGAATACCATTTCTATCATGGAAGGAATGCTCTCACACGTAAACACTGAGATAAAGAAGCCACACCTTCAGCTATCCTTAACATTGTTCTAAATAAGGATGCTCTATCTTCTATTTTGATTGAATCACAGTCATGAATTATAGATCAAGTCTTATTATGAATGTTGTAACATTGTAGACAACATACCATATGACAACAATAGTGAATCCGTATAAAAGTTCCTCGTCCTCATGTTCATGAAAGAGCCTGGGTAGGGAATCACTATTATCGTCAAGTTCCTTGTCCTCATGTTCTTGAAAAATCCTGCGTAGGAAATCTTCATAATCGTCATGTTCCTCGCCGTCATGTTCTTGAAAGGCTCTGCGCAATGAATCCTCATTGTCATGCTTTTGAAAGAGCCTGCGCAGTGCATCCCCATAATCGTCATGTTCCTCATCGCCACGTTCTTGAAAGGGCCTGAGGAGTGCATCCCCATAATCGTCAGGTTCTTGAAAGAGCCTTCCTAGTGAATCCCCATAATCTTCATGTTCGTCGTCATCATGTTCTTGAAAGAGCCTTCCTAGTGACTCCCCATAATTGTCATGTTCCTCGTCGTCAAGATCTTGAAAGAGCTTGTGTATTGCATCCCGATAATAGCCATGTTCCCTATCCTCATGTTCTTGAAAGAGCCTGCGCAGTGCTTCTCCATAATCGTGATGCTCATCATCGTCATTTTCTTGATTCTCATCGTCGTGTTCTTGGAAGAGCTTGAGTAGTGCATCCCCATAATCGTCATGTTCCTCCTCCTCATTTTCTTCAAAGAGCCTGCATAGTGCAACCCGATAATTGTCATGTTCTTGAAAGTGCCTACGTAGTGCATCCCCATTTTCATCACGTTCCTCATACCCATTTTCATCACGTTCCTCATCGCCATGTCCTTGAAAGAGCCTGGGCAGTGCATCCCCATAATCGTCATTTTCTCGAAACAGCCTGAGTAGTGCATCCCCATAATAGTCATGTTCTTGAAAGAGCCTGCGCAGTGAATCCCTATAATCATCAAGTTCCTCGTTCTCGAAAGAGCCTGGGTAGGGAATCCTCATAATCATCATGTTCTTGAAAGGCTCTGCGCAGTGAATCCCAATCTTCATCGCGCTCCTCATCGTCATGTTTTTGAAAGAGCGTGCGCAGTGCATCCCCATAATCGTCATGTTCCTCATCGCCACGTTCTTCAAAGGGCCTGAGGAGTGCATCCCCATAATCGTCATGTTCCTCATCGTCATGTTTTTGAAAGAGCCTGCGCAGTGCATCACAATAATCGTCATGTTCCTCATCACCACGTTCTTGAAAGGGCCTGAGGAGTGCATCCCCATAATCGTCATGTTCTTGAAAGAGCCTTCCTAGTGAATCCCCATAATCTTCATGTTCGTCGTCATCATGTTCTTGAAAGAGCCTTCCTAGTGAATCCCCATAATCGTCATGTTCCTCGTCGTCAAGATCTTGAAAGAGCTTGCGTATTGCATCCCCATAATCGCCATGTTCCCCATCCTCATGTTCTTGAAAGAGCCTGTGCAGTGCTTCTCCATAATCGTGATGCTCATCATCGTCATTTTCTTGATTCTCATCGTCGTGTTCTTGAAAGAGTTTTAGTGCATCCCCATAATCGTAAGGTTCCTCATCGTCGTTTTCTTCAAAGAGCCTGCGTAGTGCAACCCGATAATTGTCATGTTCTTGAAAGTGCCTACGTAGTGCATCCCCATTTTCATCACATTCCTCATCGTCATGTTCTTGAAAGAGCCTGCGCAGTGCTTCTCCATAATCGTGATGCTCATCATCGTCATTTTCTTGATTCTCATCGTCGTGTTCTTGAAAGAGCTTGAGTAGTGCCTCCCCATAATCGTCATGTTCCTCCTCGTCATTTTCTTCAAAGAGCCTGCGTAGTGCAACCCGACAATTGTCGTGTTCGGGAAAGTGCCTACGTAGTGCATCCCCATTTTCGTCACGTTCATCATCGTCATGTCCTTGGAGCCTTTTTAGTGAATCCCCATAATTGTCATGTTCCTCATCGTCACGTTCTTTAAAGAGCCTAAGTATTGAATCCCCGTAATCATCACGTTCCTCGTCGTCATGTTCTTGGAGGAGCTTGCGCAGTGCATCCTCATAATTATCATGTTCCTCATCGTCATTTGCTTGATCCTCATAGTCGTCATGTTCTTGAAAGAGCCTGCAGAGAGAATCTTCATCATTGTCATGTTCTTGAAAGAGCCTGTGTAGTGCATCCTCATCATCATGTTCTTCAAAGAGCCTGTTTAGGGCGTCCGTCCAATCCTCTATATACCGATACATGCCGAGGGAAGGTTTTCGAAACAAATTCATGCGCAGGGAAGGTTCTCGAAGCAACATGTCTAGTGCCTCCGTTCAATCCTCTCCTCCTTGGACTATTCCCAGTCTCCCTATAATAGTAATAATCTTGAGCAACATAAAATGGGAAAGACGTGGAATGTCTCTTGGCAATAGAATATATAATATTTCTCGTTTATTATCGTTTTACATGTGTAATCTTCCTAATTGTCCGCGCCTCTACTTTTTAGCATAGTTACCAAGTTCGAGTTCGAATTCGAATTCGATTTTATACGGAAAGAGTCGGCTCAATACCGAACAAAATTCGCCAATATACATCTTACACTATTCATCAATATACATCTTACACTATTATTAATAATTTTTTTTCTTAAATTTTGGATAATCTAAATTAACAATTTAATTACATTATAGAAGTTGCAAATAAAATTAGACATTGATTTTAGTAGACACAATTATTCTTGAATGGAAGTGAATGAGATATGGAAATTAGTAGAAACAACTCCTCTTTAGTGGAAGTGAATAAGATACAATGGGGGACCAAACTCTTTAACATTAAAAAAAAGGAACCCTTAAAATTGTAAGAAAGAATTATAAGAAAGAAATTAAAATTTAAAAAAAAAAAAGGAGAAACAAATATTTTAATGTTGAAATAAGAAATAAAAATAAAAAACAAAAAATTGTTTTATTGTGAAAATAAAAATTTAATATAAAAACTATTTATTTAATTTTTATACATATTTTTAGAGAACTTTATTATTTTTAATATAAAAATTAAATAAACAATGTAAAAATTAATAACAAGTCAAATTTACTAACCCATCAAAATAACTTTGATATAAATAGAACTCTGAATTTTTTTAATCATTAATCACAAGAGTATTGCAGAACAAACAGGGAAAATTAGGTTTTTAATGGCTCAATAGTTTTAAACATCTATATAAACGGAGAATTACGTTCAACCGTTCAATGTCTACAACTGCATGGCGAAGCTAAGGCACGGAAAATGGAAAATGGAGTAGGAACGACTTCTTGAAGAACAAAAATCAAAGAAAATTTTAAAAATAAATTTGGGAGACTATGTGTTCGAACCGAATTTCAGCGTATTAATGGCCGAATCAGACACAATTGCCGAATTTTCGAATTCTTCAACCCGATTCGGCCAAATTTGGTAACTATGCTTTTTAGTGACGCCAACATTATTCCGACACACGTCGCATTTTCAATACATCCTACTCTGGTTCGACACTAGATTTCCAAATAGTGTACACATCGATCACACACAAGAATCAATCATATCAGTTTATATTGGAGTCCGTTAAATCTTTCAGCCACAAAATAAACCAATATACAGCATAAATTATAGATAAATACACAGATTAATTGTAAGATGGCAAACACATAATATGAACTTAAAGATTTCCATGGTTAAGCTAAATTTGGGCTACATCCACCAAGCAACGGTATCAGTTCTTCTTTCTATTTGGAAAATTGGAGATTACAGTCTTGCAGACTTACAACCCTCTTGACACACCTTTAGAAAAGAAAAAAAATCAATTCGCCCAGGTATATATGTCCTCTATTCACTCGTTTACAAAACTGAATAGTAGATGCTCTCCTATCAATAATCCAACTGAATAGTAGATGCTCTCCTATCAATAATCCAGCTGAATTAACACATACACAATTGAATCCAGATAGATAGGATTGTAATTTAGATGACTAAAGCTCAAATTTGGGGGCTTGTTGTCACATGTTTAAACAATCTCTACCTTGACAACAATTTACCTACTGAATTGACACATACACAATTGAATCCAGATAGATAGGATCTGAATTTAGATGACTAAAGCTCAAATTTAGCGGTTTGTTGTCACATGTTTCAACAATATCCACCTTGACAACAATTTACCTGATACCTTGCTCTTTGTTTTATTCTATCATCTTTTCCTCAAGCCAAGAGAAGCGAAGCTCCAACGTAGCTTCTCTAACACCACTAGTTTCATGAGCATGTCTTCATAATTATTTCGAGTGTGAACTTTCTCAAGAACCACTCCGCCTTCATCAATCATTTAGTTCTCATGTATATATGAACGTATTTTCTCCGTCAATACTCCTTAGACGATAAAATTCAATACTCCTCAGTCACTTTCCTTCCTTCCTACCTTTAAACACTTAATAACTAGTTGTTTTAAATTTGGTAACCTGGCAAGATGGCATGTCTTTAATTGATTTTATCTAGAGAAATAGGGCCCCTATGGAATGGCCTCAATTTCAATTATAATCAGTGAGAACGTCTGCATGAAGTGTGCTTGTGTGCTGGTAAGAGAGGGCCAAAGAAACTGGGTAAATCCTCAGCGTCCAGTGTTTGGAGTTTGATGTAAATTCCTATAGTGTTTTTTGATTGTGATATAGCAAGATATTTCATAATCTGTGACTAAAAAATGTGCCTGTAGTTTTTGGAATCGAAGTGTGGGAAAGGTTTAGTCGTTGTTCAAACGTGTTTTGAAGGCTTCGTTAAATCTGCCTTAAGTTTTTTAAATCTAAGTGTGGGAAAGGTTCTATCATTGCTAGAATTTGGTTATTGGATACATTTTTGAACTTTTTGGTTTAACGACATCCATTAGGCCGATTATTTTTAAAATAGTTTTTTATGAATCTCAAAGGTTTTATGGTTATTGCAAAGGTTAAAACTAAGTGAAAAGTAAATTATGGAAGTTGCTTATAATAATTAATGAAGCTATGTATCCATGGTGGTGAATGGTGGAATGATATATACATAGAAAATAATAATAATAATAATAAAAGGTGTTGTTAATCAGTAAGTAAGATTAGCCAAAAAAAAAAGTGTTATTACTTGTGATTAAAGAGCCATTAAATTTATTGGTAAAGAAGCCGATATTCTTTAGCAATTAAATGTTTTGGTATTTAAGGATTCATAAGTTTAGTACCATGGCTAATGTATTGCTAGAATCTTATTTATGTGACTCAAACAAGCTAGATGGTGAAAACTATGCAAATTGGAAGTTTAAGTTACAGAATTTGATGGAAGGCTACAATATATGGATGATTGTATCTCGAGCTGAAGTCAAGCTAGTGCCCCCTCAAGATAAAAATGTTGCAATTCAAGACTGGGAACAACGAGAAAACAAATCGAAGGTGCTTTTGTGAATTTTCGTTAAGGACAACATTATTCCACACATAAGAGGGTGAAAAACATCCAAGGAGACATGGGACACAACAATTTCATGGGCAACAACAATCAAATGAATGACAGGTTCAATAACAAAGGAAAAAGGAATGGTCCTTGTTAAAATTGGCAACTAGGGACAAACTCCATGTGGGTCATCTTATTAATGGAAACTGATATTTTTCTTGGATCCCTCTCATTGAGAGGTGTAGGATTGATCTAAATATCATCAGTTTCCGATAAGTATTCATCGAGATATGAATTTATTAGTGTTATGGGAAAATTCGTCAAGGTTGGCCAACAACCAAATAAACCCCACTTGTGCTCAACGTTTTCGTGTAAATAGAGGTGGCCTTCAAGTCATTTCAACACAAACTTGGGATCTCTTGATCTCTACTTGTCTTTGGGTTTTAGTAGGAGGAGAGGTCCTAAGGGATAACAATGCCCTAATCTAGAGGGAGTGCCCTAGGCTCTACACTGCCCTAATCAAGAAGCCCTAGATGCAGGAGGAAAGGGAGATCTAGCATGGTGAAGGAAGCCCTAATTCTACCCTATGTAGAAGCTCTAAACATTGCCCTATGAAGAAGAAGTAATACGCAACCATGGAAATGAAGGCAGAAACCCTAGCCACAGGTCTAAGGAGAAGAGATGCACTAAACCTAGCTGCTACCCTGCCTAATGGAGATGGCACCTAAACACTATCCTAGAAGAAGTGCTCTACACATGGAATTCCCTTGCTATCATGAAATGAAAATCCCATTTCCTATACGCAATCAGGAAAGGAATACCATTATTGTCATGGAAGGAATTCTCTCGCACATAAACGGTGTTCTAAATAAGGATGCTCTATCTCCTGTTTGGATTGAGTCATAGTCATGAATGATAGATCCAAGTCTTATGATGAACGGTGTAACATTATAGACAACATAGTATATGACAACAAGATGTATGGTGCAACAATGGTGCAGCAGTATGGACAGCAAGATGTATGGTGCAACAATGGTGTAGCAGTATGGACAAGAAGATGTATGGTGCAGCAGTGTGACAACAATGCTACATGGTGCTACAATGATACAACAATGGGACACCAAAAGAAAATTGGTGTAGTATAGTGCAGCATATGGTACAACAATGGTCAATGCCATATAGTGCATAATGGGACAGAAATGGTACAATGGTACAACATGGGACAACTAGAATTTAATGCAGCAAATTCATGGTGTTGTTATGGTATGGCAAAGCACAACGGGATAGCCATGACATTGTGCAGTAGTGGCACAATGGGATAGCCATGACATAGTGGAGCAGTGGCACAACGGGACATCCATGACATAGTGCAGTAGTGGCACAACAAGAAAGTCATGACATAAGTGCAACAGTGGCACAATGAGATAGCAATGGAATTGTGCAGGAGTGGCACAATGGGATAACAGACATGCGCAACATGGTGTAGCACGATGAGGTGCAACATGATGACGAGATGTAGCACAATGATAAGTGAAGGAGTCACCTTGGAGAATCAGTTGAAGCAACATGTCTTCTGATCTCATGTATCATCTTCTTAGAGATGATCTATGCTCTTATCTAGATAAGTCAAAGTGTTGACCTCTGTTTTAAATGCACTATCTCTCTCTCTCTCTCTGCTGAAATATTGAAGAACATATAAGAAGAATTGATTAAGGGTTTCCCCACATTGGGGTTTATCCCTGGCTAGTGCCACATCTTGTGTCCTCTTGTCTTGGCTTGTCTTCTTCGATTTATGTTTATGTTCTATCTGAAGTTTACTTTAATGCTAATGTGAATGCTAATCTGAAAAAGATATTGAGCTAACTATGAAAAATTTAACATGGTATCAGAGCTGAGGTGAAGACAAAGCCCAAGCAAGAGTGAAGGAGCAATAAATGAAGAGAGTTGGGAAAGGACAAAAGGATCAATGGCTTCCCCATCCGTCTTCAAATTCACCAAGGGTAAATTCGAACCAAAATATATCACCATAATGGCACAACGGAAGCTTCTGATGGCCTATCTACATATCACTTCAATGGGAAGTTTGGATCTCAGGGTGAAAGGAATGGAAGATGCCTTGCTTACAATAAGTTCAGCCATTATGTGAATGAGTGTCCAAATGGCAGGGACACATCTCTTAATGAAGATAACAATCATTCCAGGGACATATTCAATGATGAAAGGAATGACAAATAATGTAGGTCATCAAGGAAACAACCGACTCTTCAAGGAAAGCAAGGAACCCCAGGTATGAAGAATCAAATGTTGTTTCTTATAAGATAAAGAAGCATTGTCTTGTATTGGCCCTCTCCTTCAGATTTTGTTGTAATCTATTTTATTGATTATAGTGCTTCAAGGCACTTCACCGGATAGAAGGGTGCTCTCTCGAATTTGGTAAGAAACAATTGTGGGATAATACTTGGAGTTGATACCACCTATCCCGGAAAGGGTGTAGGAAATGCTACCCCTCAATTGAATGAGGGTAACTCGATTCATCTACAGAATCTATTTTATGTACCTGATCGTAGGAAGAAACTAGTGCCCATTTCAGCAATGGAAGTCAAATGCTTCAGGGTGCCATTCATCGATGGAAAGTTACATGTTTGAAAATAGAATTTTCAGCGATGCTTTTACTCATGGTTCAAGGACGGCAATTTCTGCCAAGTTGCAGGATGGTCCATTGGGGACCATGTTATTTGACACATCTCATCTATAGCACTAGAGGCCTACTTATTGTGGGGCCCTACCCGATGTGAGTCAGATGGTGACTAGGATGCCTGAATTCAAAATGAACATGAAGTTACATGTCTGAGATGTACTGAAGGAAAACCTTACAAACGGACCATTCCCCTCATGTAGCAGGTTCACAGGCTTGGAACAACCTGAGGGGTTTGAGATTCATCAAGAATCTCATGTATGTAGGTGGAAGAAAACCCTCTATTGCTTTAAGAAAATCATCCTAGGTTTTATATGAGAGGATTGATAGCTATTAGATGAAGATGAGATTCATTAAGAGTGAAGACGATCCAAACCATTATTTGAAGATTGTGGATGATAGACCTCTCATACCGTCACCTTCTAAGAACAACCTATTTATGATAGGTGCAGGCCCTCTCACTTGCATAAGTAAGAGGGAGCTAGATTCTTGATGTGGAATGGCAAACTGCAAGCCCGTGACCACCTCCAGGATCTTAACTTTAAGAAGTTATATGATGATGATGTTGGACCAAATTTGGGAAATGCCTCTGAGTTTCATAAACTCGTTTTGCATTTATGTGCTTGGTGAACTTTCATCTGTATATATGTTTTCCAGTTAGCATAGTGACCTCATATTTGGTTGAGCCTCAATGGATTGGTGCCAAGAATCTTCTGAGATATCTTCAGGGCACAACCTCTCATGGATTGAGATACACTGCTGGAAATATGAAGCTGCATGATTATTCAAATGTTGACTAGGTAGGCATTGTGCAGGATCACTGGAGCACTTCTCAGTGACGGTTCTCTTTGGATTCTGCTTCGATATCAAGGACGAGCAAGAATAAGAAGTATGTTTCTATAAGCACTGCTAAGACCGAATACATAGCTATGAGTATGATCTCATGTGAACCTGCCTAGTTATGGAAGCTCTTCAGTGAGTTGTTTTTACACATGATAAATACCACTGTGATCCTTTGTGACAACCAAGGGGGGATTCGATTGCTGAGGAATCCCATACTTGATGATTTCTCCAACAGATAGACATCAGATACTACCTTATCTAGGATATGGTAAGTCGATCGACGAGGAGGCTCCATCACATTGAGACTAATGTACAAGTCACAGACACTTTGTCAAAGTCTTGGGGAAAGGTAAAATATGTGACTTTCCCGAATGACTTGGAGTATTTGAGAGACCTTCGTATAAGGGTCTTGCATGTTGCATGCATTGAGCTCTAGGAGATCTGGAGGCCTTGGGGTACTTACTGGATTAACACACGACCATAGGGCGACTCACCCTCCCTTAATGGTGGGTTGTGTATAGGGTGAATAGCTGAGTCTTCCCCTGTGATACCCCGAGGCGACTTTGGGACAAGATGATTCGTTCTCCTATGAGCCAAGATGATTAGTTCTCCTGTGGGACATGATAATTATTTCTTCTGTCAAGGCATCCTACCCATGCAGTCTAGGACTCATGGGAAGTACCTCTCATCTGATCAATGAGCAGGGAAATATGGTTAGGGACCATAGCAGTACTATCGATGGATGCATCAATGTATCTATCATACTCCCTATGCTAGGATGACCTCCAACTGATATGGGATCAGTATGAGTGGTTTGAGACACTCTCTTGTGATATTGATTTGGGATCAATAAAACTGACTTTGGGTCAGTAAGAGTGATATGACACACTCTCTTTAGATGAAACTGACTTCGGGTCAATAAAGAATGTTATGAGGCATTCTCGATCAATTCTACTTCTTCATGGTTCAACAGAGTAGAGCTCGGCACAACACAACACAACAGAGCTCAACAGAGCATAGAAGAGTAGTGTAGGGCACTGATGGCAAGGATAGTACATTCATACATATGGATCAGTGGATGGAGTACTACCTAGTTGAGAGGGAGTGCTATAACTGGAATCTAGTGCCAAACTCCATGTGGGTCATATTATTAATGGTAGCTGATATTTTTCATGGGTCCCTCTCATCGATAGGTGTAGGATCAATCTAAAGATCATCTAATTCCAATAAGTATTCGTGGAGATATGAATTTATTAGTGTTATGGGACAATTCATCAAGGTTAGTAAACAACCAAATAAACCCCACTTGTGCTCAACGTTTTTGTATAAATAGAGGTGGCCTTCAAGTCATTTCAACACAAACTTGGGATCTCTTCCCCTCTACTTGTCTTTGGGTTTTAGTAGGAAGAGAGATCCTAAGGGATAACACTGCCCTAATCTAGAGGGATTTCCTTAGGCTCTACATTGCCCTGATGAAGAATTCCTATATGTAAGGGGAAAGGGAGATCTAGCATGGTGAAGGAAGCCCTAACGCTACCCTATGGAGAAGCCCTATACATTGCCCTATGAAGAAGAAGTAATATGCAACCATGGAAATGATGGTAGAAACCCTAGCCGCAGTTCTACGGAGAAGAGATGCCCTAAACCTTGTTGATACACTACCTAATTTAGATGACACCTAAACATTGTCCTGAAAGAAGTGCTCTACACATGGAATGCCCTTGTCATCATGAAATGAAAATCCCTTATCCTATATGCAGTCATGAAAGGAATACCATTTCTATCATGGAAGGAATGCTCTCACACGTAAACACTGAGATAAAGAAGCCACACCTTCAGCTATCCTTAACGTTGTTCTAAATAAGGATGCTCTATCTTCTATTTTGATTGAATCACAGTCATGAATGATAGATCAAGTCTTATTATGAATGTTGTAACATTATAGACAACATACCATATGACAACAATAGTGAATCCGTATAAAAGTTCCTCGTCCTCATGTTCATGAAAGAGCCTGGGTAGGGAATCACTATTATCGTCAAGTTCCTTGTCCTCATGTTCTTGAAAAATCCTGCGTAGGAAATCTTCATAATCGTCATGTTCCTCGCCGTCATGTTCTTGAAAGGCTCTGCGCAATGAATCCTCATTGTCATGCTTTTGAAAGAGCCTGCGCAGTGCATCCCCATAATCGTCATGTTCCTCATCGCCACGTTCTTGAAAGGGCCTGAGGAGTGCATCCCCATAATCGTCAGGTTCTTGAAAGAGCCTTCCTAGTGAATCCCCATAATCTTCATGTTCGTTTCCATCATGTTCTTGAAAGAGCCTTCCTAGTGACTCCCCATAATTGTCATGTTCCTCGTCATCAAGATCTTGAAAGAGCTTGTGTATTGCATCCCCATAATAGCCATGTTCCCTATCCTCATGTTCTTGAAAGAGCCTGCGCAGTGCTTGTCCATAATCGTGATGCTCATCATCGTCATTTTCTTGATTCTCATCGTCGTGTTCTTGGAAGAGCTTGAGTAGTGCATCCCCATAATCGTCATGTTCCTCCTCGTCATTTTCTTCAAAGAGCCTGCGTAGTGCAACCCGATAATTGTCATGTTCTTGAAAGTGCCTACGTAGTGCATCCCCATTTTCATCACGTTCCTCATACCCATTTTCATCACGTTCCTCATCGCCATGTCCTTGAAAGAGCCTGGGCAGTGCATCCCCATAATCGTCATTTTCTCGAAACAGCCTGAGTAGTGCATCCCCATAATAGTCATGTTCTTGAAAGAGCCTGCGCAGTGAATCCCTATAATCGTCAAGTTCCTCGTTCTCGAAAGAGCCTGGGTAGGGAATCCTCATAATCGTCATGTTCTTGAAAGGCTCTGCGCAGTGAATCCCAATCTTCATCGCGCTCCTCATCGTCATGTTTTTGAAAGAGCGTGCGCAGTGCATCCCCATAATCGTCATGTTCCTCATCGCCACGTTCATGAAAGGGCTGAGGAGTGCATCCCCATAATCGTCATGTTCCTCATCGTCATGTCTTTGAAAGAGCCTACCCAGTGCATCCCGATAATCGTCATGTTCCTCATCGCCACGTTCTTGAAAGGGCCTGAGGAGTGCATCCCCATAATCATCATGTTCTTGAAAGAGCCTTCCTAGTGAATCCCCATAATCTTCATGTTCGTCGTCGTCATGTTCTTGAAAGAGCCTTCCTAGTGAATCCCCATAATCGTCATGTTCCTCGTCGTCAAGATCTTGAAAGAGCTTGCGTATTTCATCCCCATAATCGCCATGTTCCCCATCCTCATGTTCTTGAAAGAGCCTGTGCAGTGCTTCTCCATAATCGTGATGCTCATCATCGTCATTTTCTTGATTCTCATCGTCGTGTTCTTGAAAGAGTTTTAGTGCATCCCCATAATCGTCATGTTCCTCCTCGTCGTTTTCTTCAAAGAGCCTGCGTAGTGCAACCCGATAATTGTCATGTTCTTGAAAGTCCCTACATAGTGCATCCCCATTTTCATCACATTCCTCATCGTCATGTTCTTGAAAGAGCCTGCGCAGTGCTTCTCCATAATCGTGATGCTCATCATCATCATTTTCTTGATTCTCATCGTCGTGTTCTTGAAAGAGCTTGAGTAGTGCATCCCCATAATCGTCATGTTCCTCCTCGTCATTTTCTTCAAAGAGCCTGCGTAGTGCAACCCGACAATTGTCATGTTCTGGAAAGTGCCTACGTAGTGCATCCCCATTTTCATCACGTTCCTCATTGTTATGTCCTTGGAGCCTTTGTAGTGAATCCCCATAATTGTCATGTTCCTCATCGTCACGTTCTTTAAAGAGCCTAAGTATTGAATCCCCGTAATCGTCACGTTCCTCGTCGTCATGTTCTTGGAGGAGCTTGCGCAGTGCATCCCCATAATTATCATGTTCCTCATCGTCATTTTCTTGATCCTCATAGTCGTCATGTTCTTGAAAGAGCCTGCAGAGAGAATCTTCATCATTGTCATGTTCTTGAAAGAGCCTGTGTAGTGCATCCTCATCATCATGTTCTTCAAAGAGCCTGTTTAGTGCGTCTGTCCAATCCTCTATATACCGATACATGCCGAGGGAAGGTTTTCAAAACAAATTCATGCGCAGGGAAGGTTCTCGAAGCAACATGTCTAGTGCCTCCGTTCAATCCTCTCCTCCTTGGACTATTCCCAGTCTCCCTATAATAGTAATAATCTTGAGCAACATAAAATGGGAAAGACGTGGAATGTCTCTTGGCAATACAATATATAATATTTCCCGTTTATTATCATTTTACATGTGTAATCTTCCTAATTGTCGGCGCCTCTACTTCTTAGCATAGTTACCAAGTTCGAATTCGAATTCGATTCGATACGAAAAAAGTCGGTTCTCTAAAATTCAATACGGAACAAAATTGGCCAATATACATCTTACACTATTCATCAATATACATCTTACACTATTATTCATAACATTTTTTTTTTAATTTTGAATAATCTAAATTAACAATTTAATTATATTATAGAAGTTGCAAATAAAATTAGACATCTATTTTAGTAGACACAATTATTCTTGAATGGAAGTGAATGAGATATGGAAATTAGTAGAAACAACTCCTCTTTAGTGGAAGTGAATAAGATACAACGGGGGACCAAACTCTTTAACATTAAAAAAAAGGAACCCTTAAAATTGTAAGAAAGAATTATAAGAAAGAAATTAAAATTAAAAAAAAAAGGAGAAACAAATATTTTATTGTTGAAATAAGAAATAAAAATAAAAATAAAAAACAAAAACAAAAAATTGTTTTATTGTGAAAATAAAAATTTAATATAAAAACTATTTATTTAATTTTTATACATATTTTTAGAGAACTTTATTATTTTTAATATAAAAATTAAATAAACAATGTAAAAATTAATAACAAGTCAAATTTACTAACCCATCAAAATAACTTTGATATAAATAGAACTCTGAATTTTTTTAATCATTAATCACAAGAGTATTGCAGAACAAACAGGGAAAATTAAGTTTTTAATGGCTCAATAGTTTTAAACATCTATATAAACGGAGAATTACGTTCAACCGTTCAATATCTACAACTGCATGACGAAGCTAAGGCACGGAAAATGGAAAATGGAGTAGAAACGACTTCTTGAAGAACACAAATCAAAGAAAATTTTAAAAATAAATATGAGAGACTATGTGTTCGAACAGAATTTCAGCGTATTAATGGCCGAATCAGACCGAATTGCCGAATTTTCAAATTCTTCAACCCGATTCGGCCGAATTTGGTAACTATGTTTTTTAGTGACGCCAACATTATTCCGACACACGTCGCATTTTCAATACATCCTACTCTGGTTCGACACTAGATTTCCAAATAGTGTACACATCGATCACACACAAGACTCAATCATATCAGTTTATATTGGAGTCCGTTAAATCTTTCAGCCACAAAATAAACCAATATACAGCATAAATTATAGGTAAATACACAGATTAATTGTAAGATGGCAAACACATAATATGAACATAAAGATTTCCATGGTTCAGCTAAATTTGGGCTACATCCACCAAGCAACGGTATCGATTTCTTTCTATTTAGAAAATTGGAGATTACAGTCTTGCAGACTTACAACCCTCTTGACACACCTTTAGAAAAGAAAAAAAATCAAATCACCCAGGTATATATGCCCTCTATTCACTCGTTTACAAAACTAAATAGTAAATGCTCTCCTATCAATAATCCAACTGAATTGACACATACACAATTGAATCCAGATAGATGGGATCTGAATTTAGATGACTAAAGCTCAAATTTGGGGGCTTTTTGTCACATGTTTAAACAATCTCTACCTTGACAACAATTTACCTACTGAATTGACACATACACAATTGAATCCAGATAGATAGGATCTGAATTTAGATGACTAAAGCTCAAATTTAGCGGTTTGTTTTCACATGTTTCAACAATATCCACCTTGACAACAATTTACCTGATACCTTTCTCTTTGTTTTATTCTATCATATTTTCTTCAAGCCAAGAGAAGCGAAGCTCCAACGTAGCTTCTCTAACACCACTAGTTTCATGAGCATGTCTTCATAATTATTTCGAGTGTGAACTTTCACAAGAACCACTCCACCTTCATCAATCATTTAGTTCTCATGTATATATGAACGTATTTTCTCCGTCAATACTCCTCAGACGATAAAATTCAATACTCCTCAGTCACTTTCCTTCCTTCCAACCTTTAAACACTTAACAACTAGTTGTTTTAAATTTGGTAACCTGGAAAGATGGCATGTCTTTAATTGATTTTATCTAGAGAAATAGGGCCCCTATGAAATGGCCTCAATTTCAATTATAATCAGCGAGAACGTCTGCATGAAGTGTGCTTGTGTGCTGGTAAGAGAGGGCAAAAGAAACTGGGTAAATCCTCAGCGTCCAGTGTTTGGAATTTGATGTAAATTCCTATAGTGTTTTTTGACTGTGATATAGCAAGATATTTCATAATCTGTGACTAAAAAATGTTCCTGTAGTTTTTTGAATCAAAGTGTGGTCAAGGTTTAGTCGTTGTTCAAACGTGTTTTGAAAAATCCGCCTTAATTTTTTTAAATCTAAGTGTGGGAAGGTTCTATCATTGCTAGAATTTTGTTATTGGATACATTTTTGAACTTTTAATTTTAACGACATCCATTAGGCCAATTATTTTTAAAATATTTATTTATGAATCTCAAAGGTTTTATGGTTATTGCAAAGGTTAAAACTACGTGAACAGTAAATTATGGAAGTTGCTTATAATAATTAATGAAGCTATGTATCCATGGTGGTGAATGGTGGAATGATATATACATAGAAAATAATAATAATAATAATAATAAAGGTGTTGTTAAGCAGTAAGTAAGATTAGACAAAAAAAAAAAAAAGTGTTATTACTTGTGATTAAAGAGCCATTAAATTTATTGGTAAAGAAGACGATATTCTTTAGCAATTAAATGTTTTGGTATTTAAGGATTCATAAGTTTAGTACCATGGCTAATGTATTGCTAGAATCTTATTTATGTGACTCAAACAAGCTAGATGGTGAAAACTATGCAAATTGGAAGTTTAAGTTACAAAATTTGATGGAAGGCTACAATATATGGATGATTGTATCTCGAGCT
>APFE030891356.1:0-11418 GCA_000404065.3 Pinus taeda
AAGATCACCTGCTGCATCCCGAGTAGCACGGACCCATCTTGGAAGTTGAGGATCCTGAGAAGGTGGGGGAGGATTTTCATCCTCACTTTCATCATCTGAAGAAGAAATGTTTTCAAAAGTAGAAGAGATAGGAAGAGGTGGCACAACCGCCGGACTAGGCTCGCAGGCCGATTTATTTTCATCAAATTTTACATCTCTTCTAATGATAACATTTTTGGACTTAAATTGAATAAGTCTATAACCTTTTACATCTTCAGAATATCCAACAAAAGTACATTTCTCACTCTTAGGTTCTAAAGCTTTATGCTTTTCATCTGGAATATGGGCCCATGCTTCACTCCCAAAAACACGAAAGTGACTTACATCTGGTTTAATGGAACTCCAAGCTTCTTCTGGAGTGATATTCTTTAGAACCTTAGTAGGAGTGCGATTTATTATATAATTTGCACAATTAATTGCTTCGGCCCAAAAACTAAGACTGAGTCCTTTAGATTTCAGCATACAATTAGCCATTTCCTTTAAGGTGCGATTTTTCCTTTCAGCTACACCATTTTGTTGTGGAGTGTATGGAACAGTATGTTGCATTTGAATTCCATTTTCGGTGCAAAAGTTGATGAATGTGTTTTTAACATATTCTCCACCATTATCAGTTCTTAGCTTAAGAATTTGATGTCCAGATTGTTTTTCAACAAAGGCTTTGAAGGCCAAAAATGTGTTAAATACTTCGCTCTTGAGTTTTAAGAAGTATACCCAAGTGCGTCTGGAGAAATCATCAATGAAAGTTAAGAAATACTTGCAGCCAGAGAATGAAGCAACAGGAAGTGGACCACACAAATCATTGTGCACAAGCTGTAAGGGGCTGAGGCGTGCCAAGAGGCACGTTTTTCAAAACTGTCCCGATGATGTTTTCCGAGTACACATCCGGAACAAACACCATCTCTGCAAGATACCATAGGAAGACCTGTCACCATATTTTCTTTACATAGAGGCTGAAGGGAGCGATAGTTTAAGTGACCAAATCGCTCATGCCAAAGTTTGCTCACTTCATCATTATGAGCAACAAATACTGAGGGAAGATTTGATGACCCAAAGTTGTGAAACTTATACAACCTTGTGGAATCATCAGCAATACCAGTAGCTAGAATCTGTTTAGGATCTCTTAGATCCTTGATTACAACATCATGAGGTGAAAATTCAACAATTTTACCTTCACCTGAATGAGTTATCTGATATACAGATAGAAGGTTGCTGGATAAGGTTGGAACACATAATACATCATTAAACTGACCATTGTCTAGATGAACAGTTCCAGTCCCTACAACATTAAGAGATCTATCATCACCAACATATATATTTTTGGTGTTACAATCATGTAAAGAAGAAAACATGGCTTTGTTTTTGGCCATGTGATAAGAGGCTCCAGAATCAATGAGCCACTCATGAGAATGAGAAGAAGAAGATACATTTAATGCATAACCAGACTGAGATGATTGACAACGACATGCAGAAAGTGCCATTCCTGAAGATGAAGTTGAAGTTGAAGTAGAAGAATGCTCCACATGGATGTTATGTTTCTTCATTGCGGCGTCCAAGGCTTCCATCTTCTTAAAGCATTTAGATTCTAAGTGGCCATCTCGATTACAAAAGTTACAATGTCTATCAGTCTTCTTCCATTTGTTTTTATTGGTCTTATCATTTTGCTGAAATGATCTTTCATTTTGAGACTGAGTTTGCTTAGGACCCTTGTTGGGTTTAGGACCATTCTTTTTAGGATATGACTTCTTAGGATTCTTTAAATTTGGTTGCTGCTGGGCGGCTAACGCTTTCTTGGAAGAGTTTCCAAGATTAAGAAGACCAAGGTGTAAGAGTTTTTCTTGTTCTCTTATTAAAGAATCACAAAAAAAGTCAAAGGAAGGGGCCTTGTAGTCTTTTCCTTGACAAATGAAAGCTTCCCTTGTAGAATGGAAGGTGGAAACAAATACAGAGTAGGCTGGTCCCAACTTAGTAAGGATGGAATAAATAAGGTTACTATCTTCTTTCTTAACCTTAACACCTTCCAAGAGATATCTAAGGGCCTTGAATTTGGACAAGAAATCTTCAATGCAAGAAAAATTATTAGGATCCAATGTAAGCAACTCATTTTCAAGTTGATGGGCTCTAATTTCATTTTTAATCCCGAAAACTTTAGTGATTTGTTCCAACGCTTCATGAGGAGTATCAAGTTCTGCAATATGGAATCTAAGATCAGGAGAAATAGACATCCCTATCAAACCACGTGCTTGATCTTGTCTATTTTCCCATTTTACAACCTTGTCTTCATCTTTTGGTTTCCCCTCTTGGCTCGTGGCTATTCTGTAGAGACCTTTACTTCTAATTAAATCTTCCATGTAGGATACCCATTGGAAGTAGTTAGTGCTGTCAAGAATGACTTGGCATGGACTTTCCATTTAAAAAAAAAACTGAAGCTGAAGATGCTGAAAGAAAGTGTTCCATTGGATAGATCTCGAAAAATTAGGCTGTTTTAAAAAAAATGGCTTTGAAAAAGGCTTCTAGATGAAGAAGTTATGGCTTTTTGAAAAAAAATTGTTGAAGTTGCCGGCAAAGTGCGCGAATGTGCAGGAATGAAAAAAAACACCCCCACAAAATGGAGATTTGAACCCAAGACCTCTACTATCTTAAAATAGCTTTGAACCAATTGAGCTATACAAAAAATTTTAGCGAGAGAGAGAGAGGAGGGGGGGGAGGGGGGGGGGCTTGGTTGCGTGCTGCCTTGAGAAAGCTCTTTTTTCCTACAAAACAAAAACACAAAACCCAACACGAATATGCAAAGAAAAACGAACCTTATGGCTCGAAGTTAGCTTTAGCAGGAAACTAAATATTTTTCTCAACGTTTCTGATTTTCCAAGATCACACTAAGGTGCAGGGAAAAGAGCATACGTATGAGAGAAAAAAACTTCCTTTCTGTTTCTGATTTGCCCAGATCGCACAGAGTCGCAGGGCAAAGAGCATACGCAGAAATGGAAGGTATAGATCCGGTAATAAAAAAAGGCTAAATAAACAGAAACCGAAATAACTAGAGAGAAAATAACAGTAAACTGCAAAAAAACACTGTATACCTTCAGATCTTAAAAATGACACAGATAGGGCTACCGAAAACCTTTTCGCGTGAAACGAAAGGGGTTCCTCACTGGAACAGATGCTCCGAGCACAACAGAGCAGTCCTCTCGGCCCGAAAGCAGTCAGAAATAATATATCTAGGAAACGACAACCGCATGCAGTTCTACCGGCTTCAGATTTGGATCACCAACGGACGCGGCCCTCAAATAGCTCTGATACCATGTAGGAATTTACAGGGTAAGTTCCTCAGACAGAACACCAAAAGGACACCGCTCACAAACAGATCACAGATCAATACACCAGTATTTTGACGTGGTTAAAACCCTCAAAGAGGGAAACAGTCCACGGCCTGCACCAACGTGGCTACTACAGGCAATTTATTAATAAAAGAATGAAAATTTACATAAGCTTCTCTCATGCACGGTTAACCTACAAATGACCCTCCATGCGCTTTAAATAGAATTCATGGACCAATCGGGTGTCAAGCCACGGATCAAGTGTCGGTAATACCGAGGAGAGAATGAACCGTCGGATCACTACATATCGTGACTGTCGGATTGTAAGTTACAAAATGTACAATGGTAAAGAAACACACTTTACCTAACTCTATACCTAACTCTATACTAGACCAAGTTGAACTTAACTATTTCCTATGTGTAAGAATATCCTAACAAGATTAAGAAATACATTATAATAGACAGGAGGGATTTATTTCAAACATTAAGAAGAGGCATTACCAATCAGGGTTTATAAGTATGTTCAGGCTCTTCTAGTAGCCTTTGGGCAAGGGGATCTTTAAGCATCACAAGTTAGGAGTGGAATCTCACAAAATGAGAGACTGTGATAGAATGCGAATGCAATGGTTCCGGTAATATTAGAATGGAAATAAAATTCATGTGTTAAAGAATCCACCATGATGTCATTCAAATCATGTCCTCAATTATGTCCATTTCAATTCAAGTAGCCCCTAAGAACAAAATTAGTTAAATAATTGCATGTTAAATGCCTCATGAAAGAAACCAATCAAAGTCCCATGTGACTTATGGTTGAAATCTTGAGCCATTCAAAATTGTTTGTTTTGAAACAAATTATTTTGCATATAAAACCACACTAGTTGTTCATGAATATTCCAAGAAAAAAATGTTAAAATCGATTCAAGGGCCCATGCTTCTAGATTTTTAATTATTAATCCATCTAAAATATGAAACTTCATTAATGAAGAGAACGAATCATGGAGAAAAGCAACATGGATAAGAAAAGGAGAGAAGGAATTTTCATTAAAAAACTACAAGATCATTTTAGGTATGACATGTTTTTAGGAAAAAGATGCAGAAGAATTATTTATAACTATAGAGATGTAAATTGCTTGTTGAAAGAGGAAAGAGTGTCAAAGAGAAAAAAAATGCAAGATATATTGCATAGAAAAATATGGTTGAATGCCTGGAGATAACAAGTAACCAAACACTACCATCTATACAAATCAGTGTTGCAAAACTTGTCATTGGAAAACACTTGGAGGGGCCATCAACTCAGGAAAATAGCAAAATCAGGAAAAAATTGGTCAAACTAAGTTTATTCATAATAACTTATAATCATAAAAACACTGGAAAAGGTACATCACTTGTTCTTCCACCACTTGTGCAATCTATCACTCTTTAATATTCAACTTTGTCTAATTGATGAATGATTATTATTACATTGGATATTAAATAATCAAGGAATGGGAACATGAATCATTGATATGCCATTGTTTAATATTCAACATGGTCTAATTGATGAATGATTATTCTTGCATTGAATATTAAATAATCAAGGAACCATTGTAGACGTTTGTGATCATTTCAATAATTTAACATATCCCTTTTAAATTATAAAGTATCCCTTCTAAATTATATGATTAATTTGGACTATTATAAGTTATATATAGGTATGCCTATGGTTAATAATTAATGCAAATAGTTATTTTAGTTTCATAGTTTCGTTTATAGGTACATGATTAATTAATAATTCCAACATAGTTTTACATCTACTATAATTTTCATTTAGGCCAACATTGTTGGCTGAATGTTATTTTCTCCAATGCCTTATGCAGGAATAATCCCATTCAATGTACATTAATTTTTTTAAGATTTTCATTATATAATTTTTAAATTAATTACTATTTTTGTTAGGTAGACGTTAAAATCAAGATCTCTTTATGGTCCAAATATAACATAAAAAACCTGGTGTTTCATTGTGCATTTATACGACGTATTTGTATGATTATGATTTCCATAGCAACAACAACATTGTTGAAACTCTTGGTCATTTACTCCTATGGAAGTTAAATAGGATGTTATCCCATCGATATTCAGGGAAGAATGCAAATATAAATAATATTTTGAACAAGTGGAAACATCTTTCATGTTATTCGAAATTAAATGATGTTCAAAACCTAAATCGATCTCCACCATCCAAGACTTTCATTGTATGGTAACATAGCCTTCACGAAATTATTTCAACTATATTCAATATGGTCACTATCACCCTATTTTCTCCTTTGTTTCTCGCAGTTTGTGATAGGTTTCACAAGAATATTGTGAAGTCCAACATGATTTTTTTTTTTTAAGTTTTGAACACCATTCCAAATAACATGCATTTTTTTTTCGAGGCTACCATGATAAATATAGTAAAAACTATAATGGTTGGGAGCATATATCTAATTTTCGAGTCTCCATCACAGTTGGATTTGACCTATACCACTTGGATTTGAAATGTGAATGTGAGGGTACCCCAACATATTAGAAGCCAATGAGGAGTATTCCTATCCATATTCATGATGATTGTTACTGCACTTGCATTTATGTTTTATCTAACAAACCTAATAATCTTCCTGTTGATCCTGAAAAGAAACTAAACCATTTATGAGTCTATTAATCACAATCAAATGCTCGGTATTAATGAAACAAAAGCATTAATTTGTTAGACCAAAGCATACATAACACAAACAGATTTATACTCAGTGACAGACAAATGGAGAAACAACAAGATTACTTAATCAGAAATAGTGGAATAGATAAAACAATCACTGGAGAACAGAAATCACTTTGCATTACATTACAGGCTTGGGCCTTGGCTTACTTTCCTTGGCTAGAGAAATTACAAATTTATAGAGGCAGAAGAAGGATCTAGAATCTCGTATGTGATGGAGATCTGGAATGATCTAGAAAATATTGGCGGTGTAGGAGGATCTAGAATTCTGCATGTGATTCTAGAAACTACCGGCAGTGTAGAAAGATCTAGAATCCTCGAGATCTAGAAAGATTTGATCTATAATCTTCCGTGAATTTGGCTTCACACTTAACATTCTCCCACTTGAAGCCAAATAAGAGTGATCAAGTCACACCGAGTCCTACCATGCCTCTACATAACTCATGTTTATTTCGTGATACAATCTTAGTGAGCATATCAGCAGGGTTCCTATTCGTATGGATCTTTTCCAAGGATAATTGTTCTTCCTTCAACACATGCCGGATCCAATGGTACCTTAAGTCAATGTGCTTGGTTTTTGAATGAAATGCTGGGTTTTTCGCCAAGTGAATGACACTCCAACTATCACAATATAACACATACTTGTCCTATTTTATTCCTATCTCTCCTAGGAAACGTTGCATCCACAACATCTCTTTACAAGCTTCTGTTGCAGCTATGTACTCTGCTTCTGTTGTAGAGAGGGCTACTATTCTTTGTAGCCTTGACACCCAAGATACTACTGCACCTACAAATGTATACAAATAACCTGTAGTGGACTTTCTGGTATCCATATTTCCAACCATATTTGCATCTGTAAATCCTTCAAGCATGGTCTCATCCTGACCAAAACATAAACAATAATGACTAGTACTCTTGAGATACCTTAAAATCCATTTTACTCCTTGCCAATGTTGTTTTCCTGGATTGGTAAGGAACCTACTCACTACTCCCACTGAATATGCAATGTTTGGTCGTGTGCATACCATGGCATACATTAAACTGCCAACTGCTGAAGCATAAGGAATCTTTCCCATCTCTTCTTTCTCCTTGTCATCACTAGGACATAATTCAGTGCTCAGCTTGAAGTGGGCTGCAAGGGGTGTACCAACTAGCTTGGCATCCTTCATATTAAACCTTTCAAGCACCTTCATGATATATTATTCTTGTGACAACCACAACCTTTTGTTTTTCCTTTCACGCATAATCCGCATGCCCAATATCTATTGTGATGGTCCCAAATCCTTCATTGCAAATTTGCTACCCAAATCTTTCTTCAACCTATTGCTCTTATTCTTATCATGCCCAACAATCAACATGTCATCCACATATAACAATAATATGATATACTTCCCTTGATCATACCTCTTAATATAGACACAATGGTCAGCTTCCAACCTCTGAAAGCCATGCTCCAACATGAATGAATCAAATTTCTTGTACCATTTTTGAGGTGCCTGTTTCAACCCATAGAGACTCTTCTTCAACCTACAAACAAGGCCTTCTTTGCCTTTTTCTATGAAGCCTTATGACTACTCCATATAAATTTCTTCCTCCAATTCACCATGAAGGAAAGAAGTTTTTACATCTAACTGTTCACATTCTAGGTCTAAAGCAACAACTAGACCAAGAATGACTCTAATGGATGACATTTTAACAACAGGTGAAAATTTTTAGTGAAGTCAATACCTTCTTTTTGGGAAAAACCTTTCACCAGCAGTCTTGCTTTATACCTCTCCTTCTTTTCGTCACCTTCATGCTTAATCCTGTATACCCATTTGTTTTGTAGAGCCTTTCTACTTTTTGGGAGGTTTACTAACTCCCAAGCTTTATTTTCCTGCAAAGAGTTCATTTCTTCTTCCATTGCTTTCTTCCATTCTTTACTGTGCTCGACTTTACAAGCTTCTTGAAAATAGGTTCACCTTCATCAGTCAACAAAATATAGTTTGAAGGAGGATACCTTTATGAAGGCTTATGAGGCCCAGAACATCTACGAACCAACTATGGTGGTGCATTGTCAGGTTGAATCTCCTGTAAAGTTTCCTGCAATATTCCTTCTTCTCGTTGTTCATTATTTTCCACTTGATGTTCTTCATGCTCCTGAATTTGTTGTTCATTTTCTTGTATTGGTGGTATGTTTTCCTGCTTCTCTTCAAACCTGTCAATAACCTTCTTGACCTCCAACTCACCTATAGTCCTCTTGAACATTTTTGACTCATTAAATATAACATCCCTGCTTCTAATAATTTTATGGTTGACTGGATCCCATAGAGGATAACCAAGATCTTCATCCGCATATCCCAAAAAAATGCATTTCATAGATTTATCATCTAGCTTAGTTCTATTTTCTTTGGGAATATGTATGAATTCTTCACATCCAAAGATTTTCAAGTGAGAATAATTCAAATTCTTACCAGTCCAAACTTCTTCAAGGATACCGCAATCCAAGGTTGTAGTTGGAGATCTATTTATGAGGTAGCAAGCGGTCCTGACTGCTTCAGCCCAAAAATTCTTCTTTAAACGAGAATTGGACAACATACTTCGCACCTTTTCCATAATGGTTTGATTCATCCTTTCTGCGACACCATTTTGTTGAGGAGTACCAGGCACAACCTTCTCATGCTTTATGCCAAACCTGTTACAAACCTGTTAGGTAAACTTGATTCGAGATAGAGTTAAAAGTTGAGCAGGATAAACAGTGATAGTTTTGGGGCACATGGTATTGCGCACCCATGGTATTCTGCCCGTGGTATTATATGTAATGGAGCCTATAAAAGGCTGGAAGGACTTCATTGTAAGGAAGGGCTTGGAGGTGAGTGGTAAAGGCTCACTTGGCTAGATTAGCCAGGGTTTTGGCCAGGATAATGAAATTTCATTATGATCCGTTTTCCCCAGATTTGGGGTTTTCCTAGATAAACATGTGAGTTCATGTGTTTATGGTTATTGCTAGTTATTTTTATAATTGTTTCTCTCAGCAATTATTCGTAATTAATTTGTGTTCTTGGGTAAATTTCTTAACACTTGGTATCAGAGCCAGATATTGGCTTCAAAGGGATTCTTTGATGCCAGGGGTTTATAGTGCCTGATGAGATCAATGCAGCGTTTTTATAGATCCGGGTCTGAAAATAATGGTGGAACAATTGTATGCGGAAGAACCTCAAGGAGAATGTGCCGAAGATAGTGCCAAAACTGCCAGCGGTTTGATAGAAGTTTTTGAGCAAATCAAATTGAGAGAGGATGGATCAGAATCGCAGCAGCAATAAACAAAAAAAATTAATGAATTCAAAATTATTGCATGTAAATGGGCATACTACTGTATGACCTGGTAAGGCATGTGTACCCCTAGGTAATCACCGGCAAAGTCTGCGTTAGACCTAGGTGATAGGGGCGATGTCAGGTTAACAATACCTCGGGTAAAAACTTTGAGGGGGGTAAGAGCTAGAGTGAGCTGGATTGTCTCACTTAACAGGTTTGGCTGGAGTTAGTCAAGGAACCCCAGGTCAAGTTTAAGGGGGGAATTGTTAGGTAAACTTGACTCAGGATAGAGTCAAAAGTTGAGCAGGAGAAACAATGATGGTTTTGGGGCACATGGTATTGTGCACCCATGGTATTCTACCCGTGGTATCATATGTAATGGAGCGTATAAAAGGCTGGAAGGACTTCATTGTAAGAAAGGCCTTGGAGGTGAGCGGTGAAGGCTCACTTCCCCGGATTGGCCAGGGTTTTGGCCAGGATAACGTAATTTCATTATGATCGGGTTTTTCCCCAGATTTGGGGTTTTCTGAGATAAACATGTGTGTTCATGTGTTTATGGATATTGTTGGTTATTTTTATATTTGTTTCTCTCAATAATTCTCCGTAATTAATTTGTGTTCTCGAGTAAATTTATTAACATAATTAAACACTCAAGTGAAATGAAATCAAGCTGGGTAAAAAATTACGATGGTTTTCATCCAAAGATTCAACTAAAAAGGGTGAACCAAGCATTTATATTCAAAACCACCCAGAATTTTAGAGCCGAGGGAACATTGCACAAAGGGCATGCATTTATATTGAATTTGCATGTTCATTAAGCCTATAATGAAAGGAGAGGAAACCTGCTTTGATGGTGGCCATAAAATGAAGAAAAATGATTTTTCTCGTTCGTTCAGTCCTTTATTACATAAAAGGGAACACATCCATCTATTATATAAATGGTGGGAATAAAATGAAATGAGACGAGAGCCTATAGATGTATATAACCATAAGCTCCACGAAAAGGAAACCCACAATTTCATAGCAGCTTAAGTGACTCCCTTTTTTTAGTTACATAGACACAATATCTATATTTTCTGGTTGTCACACACTTAAAATATGCATCTCATCATGAAATAACCTGCACTCCACATGCCATTAACACATGAATTAGATTCACCAGTCGGTATGGCGGGGACCGGAAGTGTTTCAAGAAGAAATAGATATGCATTACATAGTATACCGACAACAACTTCCTACACGTACAACTACAGACATTAATTATTATTCGTGTTAATTATCAGTAGTCTTACGAGAACAACATTGAACATTGCAGCGGTGGGGAGATTGGCGAATGTTGCAGGTTTCCGAAAGGTATGGGACTCTCTCCTCTGCCTCCTCCTCCTCTTCTCTTCCACGCGATTCGCGGTGAACGACGATGTTGGTTAAGTGCACCCTCAGTGTCCATGAAGAGGTCCTCCATGGTTGAATCATACTATTGAGATTCATCGAGTACTTGTTGTATGGCTCAACATCGGCATTGTGGAGACTTTCTTTCCAATTCCTTGGAACATCTCTCCAATGGCGGATCTGACCCTATATATCATAGCGTGGTGGAAGAGAGATTCATAGGGTTTAGTATGTTAATTAATAAGTAGTTAACTGTGTAAATGAAGGAGGTTGTAGATTGAATGGCCTAAAACATTTCAATTGTCTAGCATTTGATCTGACAGTCCAAACAGGGACATAGTGGCAGCCAGAGGAGTTTTGAAAGATGTAATGATTTATGATAAAATTTTGATAATGTGGATTTAATCCTATATTTTGTGATAAATATAAATAAAGGAAAAATCCCTCTTCACCGACCATAGCTTTTTGTTTGAGAAAAAGACAGGTTTACTCTCCCTTTTTCCAAATTTATATGTGAGGTTTCAACTTTTTTTTAATAATTTTATGCATGAAATGCTACGCATAAATATATTTGTCTTTTAAACTCTTTTTTAAGGATGTGATTATAAATATGTTATTTATTATAAATTAACGTAAAAAATAATTATA
>APFE030891356.1:13611-50358 GCA_000404065.3 Pinus taeda
ACATTTTCCATGTATTTCTCATTTTTCGCGTAGCAGGGTCCATTGAAAGTATGAAACATGGGTACTTCTTGATGAGGAATTAAATTTTGCATCCAAAATGTATCCCCGCTTGAAATTCGAGTAAACCCTTAGGGAGATCAGTTCAAAATACGAGTTGAAAAAATAGTTTTATTATTTTATTATTTTTTTATATTTTACTTTTTTACTCCAAAAATGGTGAATCATCCCTCATGGTTTACATTATCATCTTGAATACAATCACGTTTTTTCATGTATTTCTAATTTTTCATTCAGTAGGGTCAATCGAAAGTATGCAACATGGGTACTCCTTGGATGAGGAATTAAGTTTTGCATCCAAAGAGTATTCCCGCTCAAAATTCGAGTAAAACCTTAGGGATATAAGTTCATAATATGAGTTGAAAAAGTAGTTTTATTATTTTATTATCTTTTAATCTTTTATTCTTTTACTCCAAAAAAGGTGGATCATCCCTCATGGTTTACATCACCATCTTGAATCGTATTGTTTTGTATAAGGTTTATTTTTCTTGTACATTTTTCTTAGGAGACCCATTTTAGACCTCAAAATTCCCCTAATAAAAAACCTACTCAACTTGGATAATAAAAATTCATATAATTTAGAAAATATCATTATTTAAACATCTGATCTAAAATATATGTAATTTTTTACATACATGAACTCCAATATATTATAAGAGTAAAAGATAAGCATTAATCAAAGTCAAATTTGATACATTATTCAAAATGTTTCAGAACCCTATGATCTAGTTTTACTAGTTTAATTCTTAAATAGTGTTAATCAACATCTCAATCTCTTATCATCCTAGTGTAATATATTCAGTCATAATTCTACCAAATAACCATTTAATTGTAACATAAATGTCTAGTTGGAATTGCTGAAATATTTAATCCATATAATATCCATATAAAACTCAAACAATTAATACATATACCTAAAAATGCAAGTAGTGGGAACCCCGAAGTTCTCAATTTACTATTTTCTCACAAGTGATGAAATCCTTCCAAGTGATTATATTCTCCTATTTCTCCTCTAATTTATTAATTTAATTTCAGTCCTTTCCTTAATTTAACTCCAATGATCCTTGAGGTGCTTTAATATTTACCCCATATTCTCCCTTATTTTGTTTATTTTATTCTAATTTATTAGTTTAATTCGGTCTTTTCCTTAATTTAACTCCAATGATCCTCGAGCTCCTTTAATATTTACCCCATATTCTCCCTTATTTTCTTTATTTAAATTTTATACTAGATTTATTTTATATTTTATTTCATATTAAATATTTTGACTCATTCCTTCAACCTTATACCTTTAAAGATTGCATCGACTAATTTATTAATAATTCCTTCATGACTAATAGTATTTTTTTCTATTAAAAACTCCTCAATACTTATTCCTTATCATTCTTCTTTCTCGTCCTTGATGATGGGTGGAGTGTGTCCACCCAAAAAATTAGGCAAAATTAAAAATTCTCTATCCACTTTTATCCTAAAAATTATTCACAAAATTGTTGTGTTTGTTTTAAAAACTTGAGTTTAACAATGATAAACTATATCTCCCATGTCAATTGAAATGTGAATCCTCATGGATATCTTGTGGGTCACTCTTAACAATTCATCACTATATCTAATAGTTTTTTTTTACCACTAGTCATTTTCACTTCGTCAATGCATGTCATGGTTGTGGTTGACCATTGACTAGTGGTTTTGGTTAGACACTAACAATATTCACTTTACTGTTAAATTAGTACTAATATTAAATATTTTCAAATTTAATATATATATATATATATATATATAATAAAT
The DNA here is from genome assembly GCA_000404065.3 of Pinus taeda. NCBI lineage: Eukaryota > Viridiplantae > Streptophyta > Pinopsida > Pinales > Pinaceae > Pinus > Pinus taeda. The sequence continues at coordinate 15,454 of APFE030891356.1, forward strand.
CAAATAAAAAATAATTTGACCATTTTTCTTTGGATAGTTTAAGGTTTAGAAATTTTGCAACTAGGGTTCTTGTCAAGCTATCTCTAGTCTCATCTTCCTTCATGCATCTGGTTGGAGGAAGAAGCCTCCCATTCCCCTTCTCCAATGTAGCATTTGGCGACGTTAATCCAAGAGTCAGTGTAAATAAATATGGGAGCAAAACATCTCTCAATAATCACTCTATAAACATTAGTGACTCCCCCTTGCAATTCCATATATCCATTGATAGGTGCAACATGGAAAACTAGAAGATCGAGCTGTTGTTTTCTAAAAGCCTCCAAAGACCCTAAATTCAATATAAAATCTTCCCAAATAGAGCATTATATACAATTAATGCAAGACCATGCTTTGAATGGGAAATTTTATGGCTTTTGGCCCACAAAACATGCTCGTCTATTGGATTCAAAACTAATGGAGAGATAAAGAAGAAATAGATCATAAATTAGGGGTCAAAGCCTTCTTCACTATAATCTTTTCTAATCTAAAGGACTAGATGTGAATATTTGAAGGGGGACAATATTTTTTTAATTCTATAGGAATTGAACTCCTTTTATGGAGTAAATTATTTTTCCTCAATAAATAAAGCTTTACAATATCCTTAGTTTAGATCATAATATATTCTTTACCAAGGAAATTTTGGGAGCAAGAAACCCTAGTGGGTATAGGAAACACCCTTGGCCACTTTGTGAAATCTTTAAAAATCACCAAATGAGACAGATATACATCTTGTGGATGGATATATCTTAGCCTCTCCCAACCATCATTAATCTCTATTTTAGGGATGAGTTCTAACAATAATCGTCAGATTATAAACACATCCCCTTTCTTTTTCGACATTGCCATGAATATATTCATCTCTCCAAAGAACACCCCCTTCACATTAAAGAAATGTAACAACCTAAGGAACCACCAATTGATCCAAAAGGATTCACTCTAATGAATTCCAATCATAAGCATACAAAGGCTTTAGTTGCTTCTCAAATAGATCCAGGAATCCAACTCAAAACAACTTCAAAATCCTCACTCACTTATCCTCTAATACATGTCTTATGACACAAAAACCTTCTCAACCAAATCCTACCATGGTCAGTATTAAATCACTAGAAGAGGACTCACAGTTCCTACAAGCTCCTCCATCCCTTTTGGTCCTCATCAATAAGTGCCAACTAGTAAGCATGAGATATTGATGACCAAAGTGCTCTCTCAATATACTTTAGATGGAGGTGAGGATATGTGAACTAGATTCCTTAGATTTGCAAGCAATTGAAACAAACTAGAAGAACAAGGATCCTCAGGTCATTCCTAGACATCAAGTCCAGATCTTTATGAGAGAAATCCTAAAATTTAAGACTAATCTTCCCTAAGAACAAGCACACTCCATCCATTCTCCCAAAAACATTTGGATCGATCTTCAAAACCCTAAATACCAACATAAACCCTGCGAAGATGATAGGCGTAGACATAGCAATAAGAAGTTATTCCAAAAAATAGTTGAATTCTTAGTTAATTCAAGTAGAATTACTTTGACGATTGAGGCCTTTCACTCAAGTCCCCCTTCTGCACAATGAAAATCATCTCAAGGAACATAAGAGGTGCAATTTAAGTTGGTAAGAAAAGGATTCTTAAGATACTTTTTCGCCAAAATAAACCCGATATAATGATGATTCGGTAAACAAGTCTTTTAAGAAAGAGCTTCCTCTATTATCTCCAGAGAAAGGATCTCAAAGCCTTGGTATTAATGCCAATAGTCAAGAAAAAGGTTTAACTATATGTTGATATATGTTTCTCGGATATTATGAGTTTTTGAAAAAAAAAAAGTTTTAACCACCAAATTTAGAATTTTAGACTTAAATCGAGAGGGATATTGTTCTAATAAATAAATAAATAATAAAGAAAATTTATAAAATTTTAATAAGTTATATTATTATAATTTATTGGTATAATGATAAATTTTGATATTAGAATTTGTGATTTTTGAATTAAAATAGTTACATTTTATGTTAGTTGCCTAATTGAAGTATAAAAACATTAATGATATAAAAAAATTAAAATTCTAATCCAAATGCATTTAAACATAGTAATAAACTTTTTTTTAAAAGCAATATAAATGTTTATAATCTACATTTTTATGTTAATATTAGTTATTGATTTTCATTAAATTTTATTTAGCGAGGAAGGTTTTAATAAAAAATAATAAGTTTTAGAAGAAATAAAAAAAATTAATTGTTTAATAATTTAAGTGACAAAATATATAAAATTATTCTTTTGAAAATTAAAAAAAATTATAATATAGTTAAATCTATATATAATTAAAAAAACAGTGCGAATATGATTTTAACTTGTTAGATATTGTCCATTTTATTATGTAGATTTTTAGTTTGTAAATAGATTTTGTTGTAATCCATGGTTTATCAATTACACATGTCTAAAAAATTATAATTTACTCCATATAACACTTGTTTATATGACAAGAAAAAGATGTCATAACTATTTTAGAGATAAATATCAAGCTTTAATTAGTGTATACTACTATGAATATATTAGAAGTGATGTTTCCATGTGTTTTAATTTGTTGTGAGTTGTCATTGTAAGTCCATAGGTGTGGTTCTAGAAGTTTTTATTTCTCTATGTATGTGAGTTGTGTATGAGTCATAGATCTACCTTTTTTGAACCTTATCATGTAGAACTTGGTGATCTACAACTATATATATAATTTAATATATGCTCAATAATACAAGGTGTTTAATTTGTGTTGTGTGTAATCACTCTCTTACTTTTTTGAAATTTTAAAAATTAGATCAACCCTGATTCTCTCACCAGAAAGGTTGAGATATATAGTTTTAACTATCATACTCCTATATATAGATAGATACTCCTATGTACTATATACATAGATACTCCTATATACATAGGCTAGCCTAGGAGAGCATTATTTTTTTGTGCGATGAAATGTATGTGTTTATAACCCATTGTTTTTGGATTTGTTGCTTTATCACAAAAGTGTGCAGACCAACATAATCATTACCTGTTGACATCATCATTACCGGTTGTTCCGAATGCTCCATATCCGTGATTCGCATAAATTTTACAAGATCAGCGCCTTGATTGCAGAATGGTTATCAGTCTTGTGATTGTTTGCGGCATAACATTGTGGATCGTTTTCGCTGAGCCGAGTGGCATGAAAGTGGTCGAAGCTATTTGTATTTGATATCATTTCTCTGGTTGCGTTCGATGTTGATTTACATTGTGTGCTCTATTGTTTCATGCTCCCATATATATGGGAATCTTTTAGGTTGGTGCTTAATTATTTTTTAAAGATTTATTGACATGGACCTAAACTAAGGCTTTTATAAGGAGGGATTACTTTATAGTATATACATGCTTTTTTTAATAGAATAAGTTTGGAGAACAGAACGTCAATGATGGTGCTTCCATTGTCATGTAATGTGGCGCTAATGCCAATGAGAACCACTAAGGTTAACCGAGACTCACTGGCGGGAGGATATTTAGACATGGCGTTCATGAAAACCACAGTCACGAGTCAGATGTTCGAGACATCCTGTTGGTCGACAATCAATTAATTCAACGAAAATGAATAAACCTCAGCCGAGCGATGAAAGTTGTCCATGTTCTTGCGGATGGCATACTTATGTAATGCCAACACAAGAGAAAGAATATACATTCGTGGAGCTATGTGCAAACCTGCACCAATACGTTTAAACCTATGTCAATTTTTCAACATGCAGTATTTTGAAAAGTCTAACGTCTATTGGGCAGGAGTCAGATTCCCACAGAATTGATCGCCCAGGTTTGTGTTCCACGTGGATCGATTTCTAACAATGTGTCATTGTGCATTCCTTATTTTGCCTCCCGTTTCAAAAGTTGTTCTTGCCATTCTCTATTAGCATGGCTTTCATATATTAATTTATTTGATCATTTATTTGGTTACAATGCTTAAGGTGGTGATTTATATGTGTAGTGAGTGTTTATTGTTTATATGAGAATCATCTCACACATTTATCAACAAAAGTATAAACGCTTGAGAGAATTTTTTAGAAATTCATTAAAAATTTATAGATATAAAGATGTAAACATAAATGTAAATGTAAATGTAAATGTAAATATAAATATAAAGCTTAAGAGATAGATCTCACGTAAAAACGCAAATGTAAACATATGGGGTAGAGAGATGCAAATCTCTTTTTTTAGTGCAAAACTAAAAGAAAATGTCTAGAGAGATTTGATCCCTTTCAATGCTTGATAGATCTGGAGTTAAGATGGATTAGTGCTGCCAAATAAAATCTAATGAACATATGATCATTTTTATCAATAATATGTAAATTTATTTAATATTAATATAATCATTTTAAATATGCTAAATATCTTTCAAATTAATCTATCACTTTAATTTTAAAATATGCATAGTTTGATCAGTTTGTTGAGATGATAATATTGTTAATAACTTTAATGACGAAAAATGATGAAATAAAATTGTTTGTTGATATGATAATGCATAGTTTAATCAGTTTGTTGAGATGATAATATTGTTAATAACTTTAATGACGAAAAGTGATGAAATAAAATTTTTGAATGTAAAGTGACAAAATGTTAAAATAAAATTTTTGAATGTGAAGTGACAATGTAATAATGTTGAATGATAGAAAATGTGAATAATAAGAATATAGTCGAATTACAAATACTCTTCATTCTGATTAATCTCAAACTATTTTCTTCTACTATTCTTACTATCACCCTTGTTACTTTTGTCATCTTTCATATCGATTGTCATATTTTCATACTGACTATATGAAAAGGAGTCACATGTTAGATTGTACTACCATTTAAATCTTTAGCTCGAGCTATTGTAGTAAACGTCATACCTTGTCTCTCTTTCTCTCCATTATTAATAGGTTGAATTACCATAACACAAAAATCAATGTACATTGCCAATAATTTCTTGCGCTTACATTGAAATCAATTCACAATGTTAATCCAATCACTTTAAAATTAATGTACCATCGTACATCCATACATCAAATCAAAAATCAACATCTACATTGAAATCAATGCATCTAATGCAAGCAGTCAAATAATATTAGAAAATAACATTTACACTCAAATCAATGCATCCAATACAAGCAAATAAATAAGATTAGAAATAAACATTTACACTCAATTCAATGTGTCTAGTGCAAGTAAGCAAATAGCGTTATAAACCAACATGTACGCTGAAACCAATGCATCTAGTGCAAGCAATCAAATAGGATTAGAAATTACCATTTACACTGAAATCAATGCATTTAGTGCAAGCAATAGGATTAGAAATAATCTACATTGAAATCAATGCATCTAGTGCAATCAATCAAATATTATTAGAAATTGGCATCTATATTGAAATTAATGCATATAGTGTAAACAATCAAATAGGATTAGAAATCACCATCTACACTAAAAATCAATGCATTTAGTGCAAACAATCAAATAGGAATAGGAATCATCTAGATTGAATTCAATTCATATAGTGCAAGCAATCAAATATCACTAGGAATCAACATCTACACTAAAATCGATCCATGTAGTGCAAGCAATCAAATAGGATTAGAAATCGGCATCAACACTGAAATCAATCCATCTAATGTAAGAAACCTTCTTTCCTCTCTCCCCCCTATATATATATATATATATCTATATATATATATATATATATATATATATATTCCTTACCTTTTCTCTCTATCTCAACCCCCCAAATACACACTCTCTCACTCCATATCTATCAATCTCTCTATCCCTCCCTCTCTGTCTTGATCTCTCTCTTCTTCCCTCTCATCACTTTCCATCTATATCTCTGTCTCCCTTTGTCTCTCTATCTCACCCCTAAAACATACACTATCTTTCTCCAATCTATATCCCTCTCTCTCTCTCTCTCTCCCCCACTTCTATCTTTCTTCCCTCCTACTGTCCTCTCTCCCTCTCTCTCCATATTCCTTATCAATCTCTCTCTCTCCTCTCTCCACCTTTCTCTCTCTATTTATTTATTCTTACCTCCCTCTCTCCTTCTCTCCCCCATTCTCTCCATCTCTCTTTCTTTGTCTCTTTATATCACCCCCAAACATATGCATACTCTCTCCACCACTCCCTTGTCAATCCCTCTCTCTCTCAACTTATCACTCTCTATGTATTTCTTCTTCTCTCCCTCCCCCCCTCCAACTCCATCTCCCTATCCCTACCTCTCTCCTCGTACCTCACTCCCTCTCTCCCCCTCTCCCTCAAGTATGCTCTCTCGTACTTCCTCTCTCTCCCTTTCTCTCCTAGCTCCCTCTCTCTTCCCCATCTCTCTCCCTCTCTCTCTTTGCCCTCCAATCCTATCTCTTCCCCCATCACTCTCCTCCTCTCTCTTAAGTCTTATCTCTCATTATTCCTCTATCTCCCTCCCTCTTCCCCCATCTCTCTCTCTCTCTTCCCTCCAATCCTCTGTCTTCTCTCTTTCTCTCTCCAACTATGTTACTATATCCCTCCCACTCTTTTTCTCTCTCCTTCTCCTCCCTCATCTCTATCTCTCCTTCTTTGTGTCTTTATCTCACCTTTAAACATACACTCTCTCTCTCCATCCCTCCCTTGTCACTCCCTCTCTCTCTCCACTTCTCACTCTCTACGCCTTTCTTTTTCCCTCCCTCTCTCCCCCTCCAACTCCATATCTCTATCCCTCCTCTCTTGCAAGTCCTCTCTCTCCCTTTCTCTCCTACCTTCCTCTCTCTTCTCTCTCTCACCCCTCCACTCCTCTCACTATCTCCCTCCCTCTCTATCCCTCTCCCACCTCCATCTTTGTGTCTCCCTCTCATTCTCTTACCCTTCCCTACCTCTCTCACTTCTCTCCCTCTCTCTCTCTCTTAATTCATCCTCTCCCCTCTCCTTCAATTTATCTCCATCTCTCCCTTCTAACTCCCCCTATCTCTCCCCATTTATCACTCTATGTCTTTGTTCTTCCCTCCCACATATATTACAAATATTACAAAACTATTACACAATATATTACCATATATATTAAAATTAACATATTACAAAACTATAATATATTACAAATAAGAAACCTAAAATAAATGCATATTACAAATATATTACAAAATATATTAAAATTAACATATTACAAAATTATGGTAATGTGGGATTTCATGGATCCATAATTAATTCTCTCAACATCAATGATTAATATAGCTCGATGCTAAGATTCGCACGGCATAAAATCTTATAGATTATGGTATATTAACAACTTTGGTTTGCAACTCATTAAGATTATAACCTAATCCATTCATTAATTAATCTTAATTGCTTAATTGATTCTATTCCAACTTATTATTAATACCTGATAAAATCTACTTTCATTACTTAAAAACATTAAGGGTTACAATTTATTATAGATTGTAACTCTCAAGGTTTTTAAGACAAGTAGAGAAAATCATCTAGGGAAATTTTCTTCTTCCTTTTTAATCTTTACATTCATCTATTATTTAGGTAGAGGCGCCAACATTAAATTAATTAGATTAAATTTTACACATTACATTTACGTTTTAGATTGACACATTACATTTACGTTTACGTTTATGTTTACATGTTTATGTTTTTACGTTTATGTTTACATGTTTATGTTTTTATGTGAGACCTACCCCATATGTTTACATTTACGTTTATGTTTACATGTTTACGTTTTTACGTGAGATCTACCTCCATAATGGGTTGTAAAGCGCCTCTCAGTGCAATCAACATAGAGTGGAGTCATATGCTATGTGTAAATTTTTAATGGATATCTGAAGGAAGGTTGTCTCAAGTGTTTATATTTTTATATAAAGAAACACAAAGAACACGTGAGTCATTGAATAGACTAACGTGATTTGTCATGCTCCAAGAGTATTAGTTACATGTAGGTTTTTAATAAGGTCTTAGTTATAGGTAGTTGTTAATAAGGTCAAGTTGGTGTGACTCGTAGTGCTTCGAGAGTTCCGGGTCAAGTCGTAGTGCTTCAAGAGTTCCGGGTCAAGTTGTAGAATTTCCTGCTGAAGACATTCTATACCCAAAATGTTATCCTAGATAACTGATGAAGGTTGGGGAGGGTCGTGGATATAACAGATGGTGGCACTTCCATAGGATGGTTCAGTATTGATACTCACCCATTGCGCTTCGCGAGGTTGAGAAGCGTCCATTCTGCAAAGTACATCAATGATGGTCTGAATCTATTATGTCTTAAATGGAGCAAGTGGGAAGCTCGAAAGTGTGATGAAGAAACTAACAGAAACCATATGAGTGTTAGTGGATAAGTGATTTATGTTGTGTGCAATTTCTCTCTTACTATTTTTTAAATTTCTACCAAAATATCACAAAATATTTATGAAAGTTAATCTCTACCATATATATAATTATTCATAGTGAAATTTAAAATTTTAAAATCTTATCCAAAATAATACATATTTACATAATAAATTAATATATATAATTTATTCATGATATTTTATCTATCTTTTTTTTTAATCTTCTCGTCATATCAATAAAAGATCTAGTACAAATAAAGGGAGAGAGCCATAATTATTATAAAAGAAATATATTTCAATTTCTATTCAGGTTCTCTTCTTCTTCTCTTTAGTTTTTTATAATCTCCATGCGAAAAGGTTATTATAATAGTAAAGATTAATCCTGGGAGAATGTGAGAATCCCATTAACCCTCCGAGATTTATTATATATAAATAAAATAAATAGTGGAGAATGTCAAGAAATTTTAAAAAATCGAACATTTTTTAATATCAAAAGTGTGATCGAATGTGCAAGCATCCCAATATTGTGGCATCGGCTTCTTAAAGGTTAACGTATTCAAACCTTTGACGATTCAATCATGCCAATACCGAAGCAAGCACTACCAATGTTTAACGTATTCAACCTTTGACGATTCATGTGGTCCATTGACATTGTGCGTACAGCCTACGAACTTTGTGCACTACTCCAACTGCAGTACATTCTACTCGTTGTTACCATCTAGAGGTGGATGCTTCTAGTTCTGGTAATCCCACCAACCTTATGTACTACATACAATTAATCATTCTTGGCAACAATCATTTGAAGATGGGCATCCAGCTTAGATAATTTCAGTATGCTTTTGTTATGAAGAGAATGGCCGGAAGCGATCCCACGCCAGGGATGGAATTTGACGAACATTTTTCCCATCACATGGCATTTTTCTTGTATTTGACGGTTGAAGTTTGTGGATGAACATTTTTCTTCACGTGCCTAGAATGGTGGAAGACATATTTTTGACATCCAAAACATTTTCAAAAACATTATTACGCCCCTTTTATTTTCCATCTAAAAGTGTTTTTCGGCAAGTTGCCTCACTACTGAACAACGCAATGGAAAGCTACGTCCTCAATGACCGACGCAACTAGCAAGTTTCTCTACAACCAAAATCGATTTGAAAGTGGATTAAAAATGTAAGTGAAAGGTGTATTTTTTTGGTAAGTCCGCAACTGCCAACCACAATACACACCTTTCTTTCTGCTACTTTTACAGAATGTACACCACGACACCGCTTTGCTTTTACAGAAAGTTTTCAAATCAACACCAATGTCAAAGCCTTGTTAATATTGCTAGTGGGCCATCTACTTCCCTGACAAGGCATATTCCTATTCAAACTTATGCTCAGCTCAAGATTGGCACCAAGGAAACTGCCATGGAACTGCAAATTGGCGCTTTAGGTTAGTGATTGATTTTTTTCTTTAAACACTGTGGGTCTGATTACTGCTAGCTTTTAATTTTTGAGTTCATAAGTGATTTAATTTTTTATTTCATAAGAGATTTGGATATCCGTAACTGCTCACGCTCTTTAAAATAGGGTTTTGTCATTATGCAGAATATGGTTTCTTGGGGATTTAATTTTTTTTATGAAATGATTGTTGACTGTTTCACTGTCTACACATCTCTCCAAAAATTTACTTAATACACCTTATTAATTTACTTATTAAGGATTTCAGTGTCATTTCTCGTCATGTCTCGTCATGACTCGTTACGGATTTTAGAATGAAAATAACAACAATGTCAAATCCCTCTGCCGAGTAGCCACTAACAGAGAACCCTAACTGTATATTACTATAAAGAAAGGCATCATATAGAACCACTGATTTGGGACTAAATTAACACATTTTCATCTTACAATCAAAGCATAGAAACCATTGTTTCTATTCTTTGTCTAAAATCTACTTATGCTAAAAGATGAACCATAACAAACTAATTCGATATTGATTGCTAAAACCTTCTTAACAATGGTCACTCCATTCCATTTTCTTTAGTGACTAGGAAATGGCAACATTTAACTAATCTAAAACAAAATGCAATTCTGAATGTTCACAAAACATAAATTAGATACAAACTACCATGGTTTCTTAGTATGACGATAAGGCATATATGGTTTTCTCAACTCTGTAAGTAGGCTAAATCTTTAAAGTCAATAGAGACAAGTTCTGAAATCTACCATCAAAGACATAAGCTTTCATGCGCACTTTCCAAAAGGAAAATAAGGTCATTAATAGTATGTTTATTAACATAAAAAACATAGAGTTGGGTTTTATATTAAACCGTACCTCTACCATAGAGTAGAAAAACTGCATATCTTTGTCTTTGTCTCACATTGCACATCTATCTTTTGTACTCCTAAGGAAAGATAACCTGCAACTTTGTACCCAAAAATCCATGGCGGATAGTGGCATCCTGGCTCAAGAACGTCATTAAAGCATCCAAATTTCTCCATCATTGCCACTTTTGATTGATCCACTTGTATAAAATAGAACAATTCTCCATTTTATTTATTCCTATACTTGCTTGATAGTTTAATTAGAGTCGACTGTCAAGGCATTCAAATATTGAATTTCCATAAGCAAATATAATTAGAGTCGCCTATCAAGGCATTCAAATAATGAATTTCCATAAGCAAACAAAACTCACAAATGGAATCTAAAAGATGGAAAATTTAAATATGAATCCTTGTAGTGTTCTAGGACTAATCAACTGAAAAGCCTACTTGGAGTTGTACATCTATTGTAAAGAGAAGTTTTGTCTTGTTCAAGATGGCAATTTAAATATGAAGAACTATAAATCTAAGACCTTAATCAATCAACTGAAAAATCTACTTAGAGCTGTACATCTTTGTTGTTAAGAGGAGTTAAATCCTCTTCAATTTTCCTTTTTATTATGCTTTCATTGAATGGATGTATCTTACATGGATTTTATATAAATAAAGTACATCACTAGAAACACTAGAAATGATGAAAAAAATGACCATTTTTTTCCTTTTGGAAAACATATTGTGCTTGGCTTCAAAAGCAATGATCGAGAGGAGTTTAATACGTTAGCCACACAAAACCAAATTTATCTTCAGATGCAGAAAATAAAATAATTATTTTCATAAAATCATCTAGCTTCCCATACACTCGGTCTCAATTATTTTAACCGATATATCGAGCATGCCGCTAGGGTTGAACCCAATACCACATTGTATAGAGGTCATTTCTATGCTTAATCCAAATAAACTACAGACATCCAATATTGTACCATCTCTATACCCAACCTGACAAGAGGGGAATCTTGCACCAAACTCTTGCAGGAATTTGGGCTAACCTAAGACAATACTAAAGGACACATTCAAGAATGATCACCTATGAATGAATGGAAATCTGTGTCAACTTCTTTCCTTTTTTCTCATCTACACCACGCCCATACCATTATATCAATGCATAGACCTACTAGATATGACGTCCAAACATCCATATTGATGGTCACGCATAGATCCAAGTGTTTATAATCTACAGACATAGAGAAAGCAAGCTATCCATGTTAAAATGAATGACCAATCTTGTTCACAATGGAAAATATTTACCAATAATGAGAAATCAGGATGCATATATTAGTTGCTGATTTCATCTCAAAATATGCTTTGCAATTAGATGTGAACAAGTTTTTTTTAGAGTAATTCTCTGATAGACAGTCGCTTTCAGAGAGTGAATGTAATTTTGTGGACATGTAGCTGGCTATTATGGGCCTTTTTTTCAGATTTTGTCAGGGTTCCGGCCGGATTTTGACAGTCCTATCTCAAGATGCATTTAAATAGAAAGGAGATTTTTTTGCACATATATGTGTGATTCCCCTCTTTATTTTTATTTAATGCATAGCTTTCATGCAATATAAGCATTTCATTTCTTTCATTATCATTGGAGCAATGGAATTTAGAAACTTGTAAGTTGTGACATTAGTTTGGTGTAAATAGATTTTTGAGTAAACCATAATTTTTGTACATGTATGTGTATATGTATGAATCAATAATTTGTTTCCACATGTATTTCTCTTATTGGATGGGTGGAAGTTGATGGTACATTCTTATGCCTTTCTAAAGTGTCATATATTTATATTTTGTATCAAACATTATATTAGATAATGTCAGAAATTATCTCTGAATTTGCATGGAACTTAGCCTTATTAGGCATCTAAATATTCATGTGGAATAATGTAAATTGTTGGTTTTAAATGACAATTTAAAGATATGCAATGGATAACCATGAATTATTTTACCTAGGACTGATTATATATTTGAAATGAGCAAATTTCAAATGTTCAATGCTTTTTGTTGAAACCTCCACAATTGATTTTTTTTCAAATTTTGGATTTTTTTTTAGGATAAATATATGAAATTTGTTAACATACTTATGTTATTGAATGGTAATTTTTTAATCAAAACTTTAATAGTGAAGGGTTAATTTATTATGAGAACATCATTATTGAACGGCAAAATTTTAAACATAATGTTTCTTGAAAGGAAGCGTAAGGACTCAAAATGTCAAAAAAAAATTGTATGACGGGTAAAGAGAAATCTAAATTCCAACCCTGCACACAACCACATTATTGAGTGCAGCGTTGACGATTATCAAAATTCCTAACAACATAGATATCTATTTATGTGGAATGCTATGTATATTGTTAACTTTGCACTCTATAATTTCTCTGCAAATGGCTCCACCACACGCACATATATATATTCCTCTTCCTCAAAAAGTAAACATTCCAGTCTCTATTACAGGATTGTATTTTGAACACATTAGAGATTTGCTTCTCGGTCAGAAACTTCCGCAATGTTTTTAATGTTTTTTTCGTACTTTAGCCATCAATTTTTGCTGGGTATTCCAAAGGGGTGGTGTTGGTGTTCATTGGACCACGGGAGTGCTAGATCTACACCATTATAGTGTTTTTTTCATATTTGTCTGGTAATATATATTGCTTAATTTGGTGATATCTACTGTTGTGGTCTTGGTTTTCATAAATTTATCAGTACAAACGTTCTTAGTTATGTATTTCCTTCATGTTAGTTTTCCGAAATTGTATCGATGAACCATTTTGTGGTTAGTTCACATTGGAATTGAAAAAACCAGATTGGAAGAGCAAGGATACATGCTGTGACTAACACCATTTCTATGAATCACGAATTAATTCTCTGAATATGTTAACATTCAATTTTTTTCTTTTGTTTTCTATCATATTGTTCCTTCCATTTAGTGATAGTCTTTTCATTTTCCAGCTTTTGAGAGTATAAATGGATATCTTGACGGTGTTGGACTTGATAACATTTCAGGGGATCTCCCTCATAAGAATTCCCAACTACACCTCAAACCATTTGGAGTAAGAGTCCCAACAGTGGGTAGTACAGTAACGCCTTGACTACAGTTGCGCATAGAGGTAAGTAAGATGTCCTTGTTGCAAGCAAGACTGCGACCTTGCAGCAAATCAAGGAAGGTGCATGAAAGACTCTAACACATGGAAGGAGGGAAGAGTGTGCCCCTTAGAAACCTGCGATAGCATGCAACTTGAAAGGGAACCCAGAAGAAGAAATACATCAAGATATCGAAAGTAGGATAGTCAACGATCCAAAGTGATGGATTATTTCAACAACACACTTTGATAAGATTCATACAAACACATATGGAATAGTCCATACATACATGCGTAAATTACAGCTATATACATCATTAGAGTAACCAGGATTAACAATAACAACATATGCATGAAATGTGTTGGATATGTTATATTAAAAGAGTGAAAGGTTCAACCATACATACAACCATGACTTCCACTAGCCCCGGTAACAGAATGTTATAGTCACTACCGCGTGCTCCTCCAAAGAGATGTACTGGCTCTGCACTATGGAGAAGCCAAGGCTCATTACAACACACTCCTAGCTTTTTGTAAGTTATAACTATAGCAAACTTAGCTCCGAAAATTCTGTACAATGATTTATGAGGTTCTATAAATAGCAAAGGATGGGGTGACCCTTGAGATTCCCCTTTGTGACTCTTCACCTACCCTCATGACTCTTCAACTTACGCATAATTATTACATTCTACCATTGACACTTGGTCTTTCACTTTTACAACATGTTTACATTACAATCTGTACATGTACCTGTGTGAGACAAAAATGGGCTTGAGTAAGCCATGCAAGACATCACTAAGGCTCGGACAGATGTGGGAAGACTAACTATTTGACATATTCTCAATGATCGAAGGTGGCAAACTGATGCCAAGCTTGGTAGTCTACTATGGTGTAAGCATGATCTATGGTGACATCCTTCTGAAAGCAAACTCTTGCCTTCATTGCATCTGGGTACATTGATTTGGTACCACTATCCAACTCGTCAAATAACATGTGCATCATAGTCTTGAGTGTAGCTAGACCAACAATATACTGGTGCATAGTGTCTGCACTCATCTGCAAGTATGTGTTGGTTGCTATGCGCATCAACTGATCAAAGTACATGTCCCACTCCAGTGAAATTTGGTTCTTTGTCTTTGCCTCGGTGAGTGTGCCAATGAATGGGATCACATGCATGTGCACAATGATATCCATGCTCCTAAAAACTCATGCATGTGAAGCCTTTAAGCTGGTGATGAGCTGCAATAGTTCCTCATAGTTTTGGATCTGACTCTAGATATGTAATCGAAAGCAGTGTGTAATCAACTCCACTGCCTTTGGGTTCATCATCTTAAGAAAGTGCAATGGGGCTCCCTTGTACCTCACTGTCCATATTTGCATGTAATCGAAAAAAATGTGTAGCTCTGACAAGATGCGTGCTCTCCTAACACAGTGCTCCTGCCAATCATAGAGATGGATAACTGAATTATGCATGATGACAAACCTGAAGTACAACTTCTTCATGACTATCTCGAGAGACGATACTTCATCCAGTATCTATATCCTCAACTTTGCTCTAGCGGATGCTGTAACTTTCTCTTATCCTTGCTTGCCTGCTTGTAAATCCTTAGCCATGCGCTCGTTCTCAACTATCAAGAGTCTAACACTTGATTTGGTGGCTTCGACATATTCCCTTGTAGCATTAGCCAATGTAGCAATATTTCTATGCACATTGGACATGATCACTTGTTCTTCAAACTGCGCATGAAATACATGGACATAGAGAGTGGGTACTCTACATGACTACACAATTATGTGTTTTGATTCATCGAAAGATATGTTGTGCACATCCACTTCCGGATTTTCCTCAAGGATTTCAGTGTCTCCTTGATCGCTTGGAACTTGCTCTGCTCCTAGATCTAGTGATGCTCATGGAGTGACCTTTTGGTTCTTAGGAATGAGGTCAATGTCTTGATCTAACTCAGGCTAAACCATATATGTGTCTATCGGTTCTAGCATATGTTCAATTTCATGAGAAAAGTCCTGCTCGTGCAACTGCTCACCCTGTCTGTTATGTGCTAGTTGTTCGGATGAATCAATAACATGTATAGGCACAGTTTCATAAATATTTTCATGATGTGCCTCCTATTGTTCTTGTTCCTTCTATGCTTCCTTCTGTCTTCTATGCAACTCTTGTTCTTCCCTGAGTTGTTACTTCAACTCTTGCAAATCCTTTTCTGTTTTCTCCAGCTTCTGCTTCTCTCTTTGCCTTTGCAAAGTCCTCTTGTCGTGTTGTCGCCTCTTTGCCTCAATCTCCAAAGTTGCTTTCAACACAAGTGGATATACTTTGAACTTAAAGCTTTTCTCCACCTCTTCGTTGTAAGCAACCTTCCTCTTGCCTTTTTCAAGCACAGGCTTGCTTCCCTTTGTTGTTGTTGATGATGTTTCTCTCTCACATGTTGTTTCCTTCTGCACTACTAACCACTCTATAACCACTTTGACCGGTTCATTGACCCTGAAGAAGTTGTCGCAATATCTCCATGGATCTTCCTCAAGGAAATTACATGCCCCGTGTCATATGGATTGAAACTTCTGGTGCCGAAGGTGAAACTTTTGAATTCCTCCATCTCGACCTCAGCATGCTTTAGATTCTAGATCTCATACAACTGGATCCACAAAGGAAGAGTAGGCCAAGGTGCCTTCTTCTTCCTATGCAGTCTCGTTGACAACCCTATCGAGATGTGATATGCATATTCTTGCATGAACAACTTATCCATGGAAAACTTTTGGAAAAAATGCAGAGCCTTCTCCACATTGTATATCTAGATGAAGGCACCAAGGGGTGAGGCATACCAATATGCTATGTTAATGAATGCCTCTATCATTGCCTGCAACATGCAAGGTGGATCTTACTCAAATATCATCTCGTATATCGGGGTAACAAAGTGGTTTGATAGCCGTATGATAACTCCACAGAAGCTATACTCAGAGAATAAGCTGCAATAAGTGTGCATAGAGGTTTCTAAAGGTGTCCATGACCAAGCTAAGCCTCGGAACTATTGATGGGCACAAATTTCATCAAATATGTAAGTGGAGATGAAAACCTTTGGTTTCTGACCCTTAGGCATATTTTTGGCTTCTGTTACTTGTTCCTTCAACTTGAGAGCTAAGATTTCGTACTAGTTTAAAGGTATTCCTTCATTCGAAAGTTGGTCCAACACAAACACCCAACTCTGCGGGAAGGTCTCTGTACTCTCCTGGCCATATAAGTGGTATGCGAAGATGACCAAGAGTTGATATTCCTTCCACAATATCCTTGGCTTGTACACTTGGTTTAGTATCATCCTAATCTTAGATGGCTCTTTCACCCAGTGCTTTAAGATGTATCTTGAGTTTGCACTACTTCTGGGTCTAGTGAAGGGTGTATCCATCATGATCACGGGCTGCGGAAAGTGATACATTTCCTTAAATTCCTTTCCCTCAAGGTAGCAAGTTATGTTCCTTTAACACTACTCAACATCATTGTCTCTAGATGAGTATGTGAGACAATCCAGTTGATCATGTCCCTATATGGAAATGCGGGATACCTGCATCCAATCTGGTACAAGCTGGAATTGTGTATGTTGACATAGACCCTGTGGCCCTCTAGATTCTCCTCAAATGTGCCTGCAAATATGTCATTTATGTCCTACCATTTCATCTTGATCTTCTTGTCTATTAACAACTTAGTGTCTTCATAGATGGGCAAGCTCATAGACACTTGTTCGACTACATCTCTAATTGTACTCTCAACGGTGTTCTTTGACCCTGGTCCCTTGGAAGCCATTGTCCTTGTACTACTGAGAGACGAACGAACACCTATGATACCTGGAGATAGAGAAACACTCACGGCAAGCATAATTTTAGTTGAAAACCAAAATAAACTTGAGGATTGACATGTAACACACCTAGGTGATTTCTTGGAAGATTTGCGCAATTTTCACTCAGAGGCTAGGAGACTGACTTTAAGAACTATGCAAAACATAGTGTAGACTGTCAGTGAGGTGATTGATTGTTGAAATTGCACAAAGCATAGTCTAGCTTGGATTGCTGAGGCAGTTTCAATTGGCTTGATTGCGACCCGGTCAAACTGCACCTGCGCAATTCGAGGGACCAACGGGGCACTACCTCTCAGAATTGCGTAGAGAAAGCATGGAGGTCAGTGTTAGGTCAGCTCTACGCAATTCCTAGGAGGAAGGAAGAGCCTTCCAACCTAGAAATGCATAGTGCAAGCCGGATAAGGCAAGGACCAAGCCAAGGTAGCCCAAACTTGTTGAATGCATGTGCGAAGTTGAGTGCAAACATGAGTGAATGAAAATGCATGCAATTAGTGAGTGCAGGATTCAGTAAATGCGAAAACAAGTAAGTGTGTGAAGTGAGTCCCCACAATGGTGACCATTAGTGCAAAAACAATGTCATGTATGTGACGATAAGGAGATGCAATGAAAAACTTGAAACAATGCTTCTACAAGCTAATATGCATCAAAACAACAACAAACATTCAATCAAAACCAAGCAAACAACACTCACGCAAATCGAAATACAAATAGCGATGAAAAAGAAACAAAAGACATGAAAAGCGGACTTACCTGGAAAACTCTGAGGTGAGTGTGTCAAATGCTCCTAGATGTGACGAGGAATGTCAAAGCTCCAAGATCGAAGTGAAGGATTAACTCTGAAGTGCCGAATAAATAGTTTTGATAAGATCGAGTCTTACGACGCTCATGCCACAAATCTAGGAAAAAGTGACACTTGGTGGGAGGTTTCTAAAACGACTTTTGCATGTAACCCCCAGCTACTAAAAATGGATCCATAAAATCTAGGGATGCTTTTTTATTTTTCAGCAAAAAGTAGCGTGTGCATGAAAAGAAAGACTGGTTAGTCCTAGAGGGAACTGGTCAACTTGGGAGCACATGCAATGGACTGCAAGCCTCTGGATAAATTCTACACATTTTCTGGGGTGAGTGGCTTTAGCTGCCCCTCAAGCTATTTGTAATTTATGGACTGAAGCCAAGGATGTCAATGAGATCACCGCAAATTTTGAGAGCAAGCCCAGTGATGGGCTTCTCTAAAAAAATTTCAGAGGGAAGGAAGCCTGTTTTCTCTGCGCATTTCTGGAGAGAAGCAGGCTTCCTTGATGCACTCTGCAATTTTGGAGGGCAAGGCTAGTTGCCCTTCAGTTTTTTCCAATTTTGCAAGTGACCACAAAAGCCAGATAATGACCAAGTCACGAGATGTCAGCGTGCGGGTGAAAGGAAAATAAGCTAGAAAACACAAGATGATAGGCCACAAAAACTCAATTGAAACATAAGTACCTGTTAGTGCAAGACATGTTGCTAAGGATGGTTGGTAGGGAGGCTCCAAAACGAAGCTAAGGAAAAAAAACTAGGGTGTTTGTAGCCGCTACAACACTTGCAGACAAACTGGTAGAACTACAGATCTCTGAATGGACCTTGTTTCAAGAAAAGCAAGTCTAAATCCTCCAGAAATATTGTTTGATTCTTAGATCATCGTGGTTTCCACACTAGCTTGATTGAAAGATGTAGCACCTGTTATTCTCTTGATCGGTCAGCACACATTCCAAGCCAGGTCAACATAGTTGTTTCGATTGGGGATGAGGGGTATATTGGTGCATAAGTAATATGATTGTCAAAGCTTAAGTTTCGTCTCCGCTGTTGCTCTGTGGTCATCAAGCCTGGATAGTACCTCGATGGAGTCACACATGAACACAAGACTCGCTCCGCTGCTAGCGAGCCTGGTCAATACCGCGTCAGAGTTACTTGCATCACCTCTCTATGCATGGAGCTTTCCTCTTCTTTCACCTTATTCATTTTTTTGAAAATTTTCACATTTTCATTCTTTCATTTTTCATTCTTTTCAAGGATTGTGCATAGGCACTTATTTACTTTAGAGTTGGAAGAGGGATCCCAACTTATTGAGACATAAGAGGTTGTTCCTTCATAGAGGTATTTTATATATACCTTTGACATACTTTTTAAGGTTTAACGCCTCACCTTACTCTACTTGACTAAGCTGACAAGGATTAACAAAAAAAAAATGACTAGAGTACGTGGTATTATTTAGAGTGTGAGTTGTGTTTTCACTAAGATTCACTTCGAACAAAATGTATTTTCCATTGTTGTATCATTGAATGAAGACAACAAGTTCTACATAAAGAGATAAGATGACATATAACAAAGCGTTGGTAGATGTATAAGTCCTCGTGTACTTTACCTTGCTTGTTGCAAGAATCCTTAATGGTTTCACATATAACTAACCTATAGATGTAAACAAGAAAACAAAATAAAACAATGCAAAGAGCAGAAGAAAATACGAATGAAAAACAAGTAATCCAAGCAGGGAAGCAAGCAAGCAAACAAACAAAGCAAGAAAGCAAGCATGCATGTAAGAAAACAAGACAAAATCAAACACTACTCCTACTCCTATGCTAACGGTGCATGGGTATGCTCACATGAAGTGATATTTCCAATGCAACCACCAGCGCATTGGTTGACCCAAGTTGGTGAAGCAATGGTTCGCGAAAATCTTAGTCAAGTGAACCAATAAACATGAAATATATAACAATGAAGACCAACACACTCTGAGTTTATACGTGTCCACAGAAAAGAAAAAAGTGAAAGAACACGACATGCACTCTATGGACATACCATGGTGCTATGATACACTGTGTGTAGATGATAAGCATATGCACTTTCTTGACTGTGACAGACAAGAAAACATGATAGAAAGAGACAACTTATGTCTTGCATGTGTAAGATTCCTCCAACACATGAGAGATAGAATCATGTGATTCAAGTGGAGGAAGCGAAATCTGTGTGTTGGATTGATCTTCAATGCATACAGATGAGTGATGAGGATCCTTGGGTAGTTCAAAAATTTCTTGACCATAAGTGAAACTAACCTCAAGACAATGAGGGCCTGACATAACCATCAACTTGGGCTGAAGTGCCTCGATAGCTCTAGGGTTTCGACTTCATCGACAGATCGATCATCGTAAACAAGTGGCTTTGAAAGATCAACAATGATTGAATCAACATCGTGATCGAATACAGGAGTAAAGATATCACGAAAACTACGATAAAAAAATTAATGGGTTCATTGGAATCCTTATGATTTGATGAATCAAACAGAGGGATAGATGAGAAGCAAGAATGTTCACCCTCCGTGTTTTCGGAAAAAGTAGATGAAACATCAAGTGGATTTTCAATGAATAGTTTGTCCTCTTCGCTATCAAATGATGGACTGACATCAGGTGTGTTCTGTGAATGATAGGAAGTAGATGCATCCGTTGATGAATTTACACAAGGAAAATCAGAGATAGCAGAATCACCAAAGATGTTAAGAAAAAGAGGAGGAGGTGTTGATACAAGGAGGTCACCCTTCACGTAGGTTGATGTTCTAATCCCCAGTCATACTCATCGTAAATGACAGTGCAGGTTGGTCATGCAACATCAACTTCGTCAATGGCTTGATCCTCGTTCACAACAGGTGTAGAGTCTGGAATGGAATAACAAAAGACAATTCAATCTGTAGGATCAACAGAATGCAGAGACAGAGGTTGAGATAACAAGTGCATATGAAAATCCATGGGGTTCCCAACCAAATCTGCACAGAAATTAAGAATAGTGACAGTGGAAGCATGTACCAATTGAATAATCGTGTGTGCAGGCTCTTCCACATCACTCTACAGGGTTGGAGTTGTTTGATGACGGGAAGTCGGACAGTCACTTGTGACAGTAATTGTGGCCGCTTTTGATTGTGTAGCTCCATCATCGAGGTTTTGTTGAGTGGGGTTTAAAATTTTTATTCACTTTGGGACAGATTGATTTATGACAACAAATTCAAATATGTCCATAAGATATTGGAATTTCATCTAACTTTTTGGAGCTTCAAACATGAGAAGATGGAAGTTCTTCAAAAACTCCATAGGTGATTCATGTGGGGCCTTTAGTTGTTTTAACATTTTTTTGTCAAGAGCTTCAGGATCAAAATGATGGAAAACAGATTTGCTTAGATCACTGAACTTCTAAAATGAGTGCAGGCACGTTGCGACACCATTATTCCAGGGATTCTTGAAATGTGTATGCAAGTAGCATGTTGACCCCTATGATGTCAAATTCTTTCACATTCTCAAAGAATGCAAGGAAGTCATGTAAGTGCTCAGGCTAGGCCACTTTGCCTTCACCATCATACATGAGTTTCGATAAGTGATAAAAAAAACTCCTTCGTGACTTCGAAGGAATGTACATTGGACAAACATCACAGAGGGTTCACTACAACAATATTCATTACAGATGTGCAAAGATTCAAAATAGGATGTGAGGACTCAACTTGTCATCTGGCCCTCCTTCTAGCGTCGGAAATGTTAACTGTGTTGAATCCACAAACATGTTAGGGGATATCCCTGGTAAGAAGTCCCAACTAGACCTCAAACCATTTGGAGTAGGAGTCCAAGTAGTGGGTAGTATGGTATCACCTTGACTACTATTGTGCGCAAAGGTAAGTAAGATGTCCTTGTTGGAAGCAAGGGTATGACTTTGCAGCAAATCAATGAAGGTGCACGAAAGGCTCTAATGCACGGAAGGGGGAAAGAGTGTGCCCCTTAGAAACCTATGATAGCATGTAGCTTGAAAGGGAACACATGAGCAGAAAGACATCGCTTGATGGAAAGCAAGATAGCCGATGATCCAAAGTGATGGATTATATCAACAACATGCTTCGATAAGATTCATACAAACACATACAGAATAGTCCATACATACATGCGTAAATTACAACTACATACATCAACCACGATAGTCGAACTACAATAACAACATATGCATGAAACGTGTTGGATTTGTTATATTAAAAGAGTGAAAGATCCAATCATGCATACAACCATGACTTCCACTAGCCCCGATAGCGGAACATTAAAATCAATGCCACCTACTCCTCCAAAGAGATTACTAGCTCTACACTATGGAGAATCCAAGGCTCATTACAATACACTCCAAGATTTCTCTAATTTATATCTATAGGAATCTTGGCTCCCAAAATCTTGTACAATGAATTATGAGGTTCTATAAATAGCAAAGTGTGGGGTGACCCTTGACATTCCCCTTTGTGACTCTTCAACTCACACATAACTGTTACATTCTACTATTGACACTTGGTCTTTCAGTTTTACAACATGTTTACATTACAATCTGCACATGTGCCCATGTGAGACAAAAATGGGCTTGAGTAAGCCATGCAAGACATCACTAAGACGCAAATAGTTGTGGGAAGACTAACTCTTCGACATCTTCTCGATGATCGATGGTGGATAATTGATGCCAATCTTGGTAGTATGTTATGGTGTCTGCATGCTCTGTAGTGTGATCATTCTGAAAGCGAACTCTTGCTTCAGTTGCATCCAGGTACACTAATTTGGCACCTTTTTCCAACTCATCAGATAACATGTGCATCATAGTTTCGAGTGCATCCAAACTAGCAACATACTGGTGCATAGTGTCTGAGCTCGTCTACAAGTCTGCATTGGCGGTTATGCACGTCAACTAATCAAGGTACATGTCCAGCGCCAGTCGGACTTGGTTCTTTGTATTTGCCTCAATGAGTATGCCAATGGATGGGATCACATGCATATGCACAATGACATCCATGCTCCTAAACACTCGTGCATGTGAAGCCTATAAGCTAGTGATGAGCTGCGGGAGTTCCTCATAGTTCTGGATCTGACTCTAGATGCATGCCTTCAAGTCCACTCCCTTTGGCTTCATCATCTTAGGTAAGTGCAATGGGGCTCCCTTGTACCTCATTGTCGATATTTTCATGTGATCGACAACAGTGTTTAGGTCTGACAAGGTGCGAGTTCTCCTAGCACAATGCTGCTACCAACCATTGAGATGGACAACTGACTTATGCATGGTGATGAACCCGAAGTACAACTTCTGGATGATTGTGTGGAGAGATGATACTTCATTTAGTATCGCTCTCCTCAACTCTGCTTTGGCGGATCTTGTAACTTGCTCTTCTACCTGCTTTCCCGCTTGTAATTCCTTATCCATGCGCTTGTTCTCATCTATCAAGAATATAACAATCAAGCTGGTGGCTTCAGCATATGACCTTATAGCATTAGCCAATGTAGTTGGATGTCTGTGTGCATTGGACACGATCACTCTTTCTTCAAACTATGCAAGAGGTACATGGACATTCAGAGTGGGCTCTCTATGCGTCTGCATACTCTATGTTGTGATTCGTCAAAAGATATGTTGTGCACATCTGTTTTCATATTGTTGTTAAGGATTTCAATGTCTCCTAAATCGTTTGGGGTTTGCTCTACTCCCAGATCTAGTGAAGATAGTGGAGTGACCTCTTGGTTCATAGGCATGAGGTCAATGTCCTAATCCAACTCGGGCTGAACCATATCCATGTTCGTCTGCTCTAGCATCTGTTCAATCTCCTGAGAAATGTCCTATTCCTGTGACTACTCACACTATCTGTTATGTGCCAGCTGTTAGGGTGAATTAATAACTTGTATAGGTGTAGTTTCATCAAGATGTGCATGATGTGCCTCTTATTGTTCTTGTTCCTGTTGCACTTCCTTCTCTCTTCTGTGCAGCTCTTGTTCTTCCCTAAGTTGCTGCTTCAACTCCTGCAGCTCCATTTCTGCTTCCCCCAACTTTTGCTTCTCTCTTTTCGTTTGCACTATCCTCCTGCCATGCTGTCACCTCTCTGCCTCAATCTTCAAAGCTTCTTTCAACACAAGTGGATCTGATTTGAACTTGTAGCTTTGCCTTACCTCTACAGTATCAACAACCTTCCTCTTTCCTTTGCCAAGTGCAGGTGTGTTGCCCTCTGCTATTGCTGATGATGCTACTCTCTTAGATATTGCTACCTTTTGCACTGCTAACCACTCTACAACCATTCTGACCGGTTCATTGAGCCTCGATAAGTTATAGCAATATCTCCATGGGTCTTCCTCGGGCCAATCACATGCCCTATGGATCTAAGGATGATACACTCTTGCATAGTGGTCCTTCACAAAGCAATGCAGATCATATGGATTGAAACTTATAGTGTCAAAGGTGAACCTCTTGGATTCTTCCATCTCAGCCTTAGAATGCTTGAGATTCTGGATCTCATACAACCAGATTCACAAAGGAAGAGTGGGCCAAGGTTCCTTCTTCTTCCTATGCAGTCTCACTGACAACCCTGTCGAGATGTGATATGAAACTTCTTGCATGACCATCTTATCCATGGAAACTTCAGCAAAACATGAGGAGCCTTCTTCGCGCTGTAGATTTGGATGAAGGTGCCAAGGGGTGAGGCATAACAATCTACTATGTCAATCAATGGCTTCATCGTTTCCTGCGGCATGCAAGGTGGATCCTACTCAAAGATCATCATGTATACAAGCATGACGAAGTGGTCTGATAGTTGTATTATAACTCCATGGAAGTTGCACTCGAAGAAAAACCTACAATAAATGTGCACAAAGGTTTCTGAAGGTGTCCATGCCCAACTCAAGCCTAGGAACTCTTGACGGGCACAAATTGCATTAAGTAAACGGACATGAAAATATTTACTTGCTGACCCTTGGGCGGATGTCAGGCTTGTGTTACTTTTTCCTTCAACCAGAGAGCCAACATGTCTGACTAGTTGAAAGGTCTTCCTTCGTTCGCCGGTTGAACCAACACAATCACCTAACTCTCCGGGAAGGTCGTTGTACTCTCCTGGCCATATGAGCGGCATGGAAAGATGACCAAGAGTTGATATGCCTTCCATAGTATCCTTGTCTTGTACACTTGGTTTGGTGTCGTCCTAAACTTAGATGGCTCTTTCACCCAGCTCTTCAAGATGTCTCTTGAGTTTGCACTACTGTTGGGTGTATCCATCGTGATCACCTGTTGTGGCAAGTAATACATTGCCTGAAAGTCCTTTTCCCTGAAGGTAGCAAGTTCTATTCCACTAACACTTCTCAACATCATTATCTCTAGATCAATATGTGAGACAATCCAGTGTATCATGTCTGCGCATGGAAACATGAGATACCTGCACATAATCGGGTACAAGCCGGACTTGTGTATGTTGACATAGACCCTATGATCCTCTAGATTCTCCCAAAATGTGCTTAAAAATATGTCATTTATGTCCTGCCATTTCATATTGATTTCATTTTCTATGAAAAACTTAGTGTCTTCATAGATGGGCAAGCTCAAAGACACTTTCTCGACTACATCTCTAGTTGCACTCTCGATGGTGTCCTTTGAGCCTAGTCTCTTCAAATCCATTGTACCTGTACTGCTGAGGATGAACAAACACCTGTGATACATGGAGGCGGAGAAACACTCATGGAAAAATAATATCAGTTGAAAACCAAAAGCAGCTTGAGGATTGACATGCAACACACCTTGGTGACTAACTGGAAGATTTGCATAATTTTCACTGGGAGGCTGGGAGACTGACTATCAGAACTGTGAAAAAAATAGTCTGGATTGTCAGTGAGGTGACTGACTGTTGAAATTGCATAGAGCACACTCCAGCTTAGCTTGCTGAGGATTGAAACTACGCAATGTGCATTTCAATCGAATTCACTGTAACTCGATCAAACTACATCTGCACAATTCCAGGGGCCATCGAGGCATTGCCTCTCAAAATTGTGCAGAGAAAGTCTAAGGCTAGTTTTAGGCAAGCTATCTGCAATTCTTGGGAGGAAGGTAGAGTCTTCCAACCCATAAGTGTATATTGCAAGATGGAAAAGGCAAGGTCTGGGCCAAGGCAGCTGATACCTGCCGATGGGTGACTCAGAACCTGTAAAGGAAAAATGCATGTGCGGAGCTAAGTGCAAATATGAGTGAATGAACATGCATGCAATCAGTGAGTGCAAATTTAGTAAACGGGAAAACAAGTGTGTGAAGCAATTCGCCGCAATGACGACCGTCAATGTAGAAACAGTGGCATGCGTGCGACAACAAGGAGATGCAATGAAAAACTTGAAATAGTGCTTCTACAAGTAACATGCATTAAAATGATAGCAAGCATTCAACAAAACCAAGAAAACAACACTCAAACAAATTGAAATACAAAAAGTGACAGAAAAGTAGCAAAATACATGAAAAGTAGACTTACCCAGAAAACGTTGAGGTGAGTGTGCCAAATGCTCCTAGATGCGATGAGGAATGCCAGAGCTCCAAGATCGAAGTGAAGAATGAGCTCTGAATCATTGAATAAATAGTTTTGATAAGATCGAGGCTTATGACGCACATGCCACAAATCTAAGAAAAAATGATACTTGGTGGGAGGTTTCTAAAACTATTTTTTCATGTAACCCCCAGCTGCTAAAAATGGATCCCTAAAATGATATGGTGTTGTAGTTTGCATAGCCAAACCCTCGCCGACAAGAAGCAAAACTAAGGGTGGCATGAACAAATGCATACACAACTTGAAATGAACTCGAGCGGAACTTTATCAAAGTATTCGCTATTCGAATCGAATTAACGAATTTTTGAACTCTTTGCCCCCGTTTAGGGGAATTTGGTAAATATTTGGTGATATTTGGGGTGGTATAGTAGTCGCCAGAAAAAATCATCTTAAATCTAACCTAGATCACTCCACCTACTTAGGAATCCACCACGGTTATAAAAAAAACAAAACATGTACACCTGTTTATAGAGTATTCGGATGACCCAAAGGGTTTGGCTTCCACCATCTAAAATCTGTAATGGCAACTCCTCAATGGATGTTTAAGAACCTAAGAATGTAAGCTGAAGCTTTACTCGTGATTTTTTTCCTTCCTTGTCCGGTGGGGTTAAGCATTGTGAAGATGTTACAAATCTGTAAGCAAGAGTTAGATTCCTAAAATATTCCGTAATTGATCTTTTTCATGATCATCAAATTTTGAGATATTCTTCAAATCTACCAGCGACATAAAAATGCTCATAGTAAAAAACCATAAATCTCAAACAAAATGGCCATTTTGCTTCCTAACCATCAACAATACCATGGCGGTAGACTTCGTGGGGCCGCAGAGTTTGTAGGTCAAGACTTGATAAAAGTTTTGTTACATAATTTCTATATAATGCAATATCGAGTGATCGTGTTTTAAGACACAGCGCCACACTGCATGTCACGGTGTTTGAAGAAATGTTTAGTCAACAAAGACTCTATCAAATCATGGTCACATGGTTTATTGGGAAAAGGATGGATAATGCGGATATAAATAATAAAATTTGAGAAAGATATGAATAAGAAAAAGAACCCTATTGATCAACAGTGGTAATTGCTTGGAAAGAAAAGAAAACAACGACTATTGGTTGAAATAAAGCATAACAATGTTACATAAAGATATATTTATCCTCCAAACCTTTTTTAAATATAATTTGACGAGAGTAATAAAGTAATTATAAAGTAACTTTCATGCAATCCAGTCGAGTAATAAAATAATTGGATGGCCGGTAGTAATGTGATTTTACATGTAACTTTACATAAGATGAACAAGTAATTTTACATCACATTAAACGAATAGAATTTATATAACATTGAACTAATCAAAAGTTTGATTGAAGTAGAAAATTCGCTTTATTTTAAAAGAAATTTATTTTTATAATTATAATAAATTTTGAAAATAATTTAAAATTTAATGAACAAATAAAAAAGTAAATATATTTTAATTTAGGATAAAAACTTAATCTTTTATTAAACCTAAGATTAATAATTATAATACCCAATTAAATTTTATAAATTATATACCAAATACAATTTAAAAGAAAATATGTTTATGTAAATCTTCCTATATTACTATTATAAAATGAGATTCCTTGTATATTTATTTATGTAATATTATATTATAGTTAAGACTAATTACTCTAACATATTTTTATGTTTAATGGATGTTTAGTTTTTTATATATCATTTTTTTAATGATTTAACAAAAATAAAAGCAAATTTTAATTGAGATAAAAAATTAATTATAATAGAAAATGTTAGCCCAAATATTTTTACGGCTTATAAATCTCTCATTTAGAAGTTTTGTGGACAATAAGAATATTTTATCAACATTGTTGTTATTTAACTATTTGGAAATTTCAATGGTTAAATCTTAAAGAATCTAGATTAAGATGAAGATCTCTATTGTTAAATCTTAAAGAATCTTGAATCAAAGATAAACCCACAATAGACATTTTAAATCAACCTTTCGAGCCACAATCAAGGCTAATCATCATAATTCACTATCCACACACAGAAATCTTGCATAACGCTTTTGCACAAATCTCAAGAGATTCCGTAGAAAAATTAATGGGAGGAAAAACAAAAAGTAATGGTGTTATAATCTCATCAACGCTTATCCAATAATAATATACATTGATATTAATAATCTATAGAGGAATTTTTTCTCATGAGAAGAGTGATGATCTTCACTACACATGTAGAGCCTTCCATAACACATGCATCTATTCATATCTCTTATCTAGTATTTTTTATCCCAACACTCCATATGACCACTCACTAAATAAACGACAATGTGAATCCAACTAATCTCTTATCTATTATTCTTTATCCCAACACTCCGCATGACCACTCACTAAATAAAAGACAATGTGAATCCAACTAATTCTTTACTTCCAAAAAATTATCCAAATCCACCATCCATCTTGTAGTTTCCTCGAACTTGTATGTTGGATTCTTCCCCTAGTGAGGCACCCCTTTTTATTTGTGGGGAAGCATATGCTCCATCTCTTCCATTACTTGCTCCTACAAATCATACAATAGGAAAAGTACAATAATTCACTACACTATAAATTTACAATTTGAAATCCCTACCACTCTAAATTTCAAATACAAAATTTCCCAAGTCCAAATCTAAATTTACTTTATATCAAACGCATATTTCTATCTAAAGCAAACTTGTAATCTTTTAATTTTTTTTATGTAATTAATTTTTTCAATTATTTTTAAGATAATGTTATGTGACAACATCTCTCTCATGTTAAGCTATATATCACCTCTTAGCATAATAATTATTATTAACAATAACTATAGGATTTATTTAGAACAAATCTATGGTTCATACAGATGAAATACATTAGATAAAATAAAACTAAGAGTTTGTTATTTATTCAAATTATACCTAACTACATCCAAGCCCTCCTGAGAAAGTAAAAAGAGAAATATGGTTTCATCGAAATTCCCAACTATATATAGCAAGTAATTGAGACCTAAAATATTGCAAACTTTGAAAAATATATGAATCAACCTAGGACATTTTCTTCAATGGCCATGGTAGAGGCTACCTAATCTACCAACTATGCATGCATGCATGTTCAAATTTGGGAAATGGGGAGTATATAGCCTTTAATTCCTAACAACATAGCCAATTGAGGAAGATGGTGAATGAGATGTGCGTTGACCACCTGACAACAATGAATCTAGTTTACTTTGGAGGAAAACAATTTCTATTAATTTTTTCTTATATCACACGTCTCATCTATGTCTATACTAGATCATAAACACACTAAAGATACTCAACTACAAATGCTTTCACAATGGAAATGTAATAGGAGTGAAACCAATTAAGTACGCAATGAAATATGGCCCAAATCTCTAACATTATTAATCCATCAATAAAGAATCATAAGGGCTCCCATACCAAGGATCACGGTAGTTCATAAAACCCTAATACAATTAGTATACATATTATACAAAAAATGCATAGTTTTCCCATTAATTGATCTAGGGATTGAAATCTACTTCTTGAGATCTATACTATGCCCAACAAAAATCATAGAGAAGGGCTCATTTCTTCCTTTGTACCAAAAATTACTCACAATCAATTTATTCATTTAAATTCACTTCATAACAAGCCTTCAAAACCAATAGTTTGGTTGTCCTTCACCAAATACACTCTAGCATATATACTCAACAAATATTGTTGTCCTTTCCTATGCCCTATCATCACTTTTCCTAAGCGACATTGTTGGTGTGAGACTTCTCACCATGTTACCTATGTAAGTGTGGCAACCCCAGTTATAATTTTTTCTTATGAACGTGATGTAAAAATTTCATGTATTTTGTATTTCAAAAAAAAAAGTGAAATGGGTTGGATAGCGACATGGATTCCAAGGACTGGGGATGGATATTGCTTGGGATGTTTAGTTTGTTTGTTGCAGAAAACAAAATAGACTTAGGACAACCATTTAAGACAGGTGGTCGATGCATTTAATAATCTGGTGCTTAAAGTTTATGGATTGTAAAGAAGGATGCAAGTCGATATTGTTTGGAGACGGAGACAATACAAAAAAAAAGGGACAAGAAATTTAATTAAAACTAGATAACATAGGTATATGGGGAAAATACAGATGAATTGAATTCAGACAAAGGCTTTGTGAGCGTGAAAAAGGGAAAATAAATTAAGAAAAGGGTATAGGAAGTCAGCGGGAGGAGAACACCATTTATTAGTGTAAGAGCACATCATGCAGAGGCAAAATGGCAAGTGGATGACGCACACCACTACTCCATATTAAAAAAAAATCCACTATAGAGTGGAAAATCCCAACAACACAAATTGGCTAAGAGTCGAAGAGAACAACACTCATAGGAAGCAACTTGGTATAAAACAATGCTATCTCTCAAGTAGTAGAACTCACAACACAAAAAGAGGAAGTAGGGGAAGAATTCAGTGCATAGTTGGACTTAGAGCCATTATACAAACATGTGTAACATTGAAGCGTAGATTTTAGCATTTCTCATCTCTTAGAGAGATTGTAGACATCTTTATTGAGTTTGAAGAGCACAAGAGGGAATCCATCAGGTGGGGATAATCTTTGGTTGCCCTTAGGCTCAAGGGAGGAGAGGGGATTCTCTAGAGTCCCTTGACTACTTGGGGTGGAGAATTAGTCCCTCGATTCATGGTAATGAAAAACTCTTGAATCTCATGTGTTCATTTTATTTGTTCCGGAAGAGGATTATGCTTAAGGGTGAAGACAACATGCCTCTCAATTCCCTGTGTAGGTTGTTGACGACTATTTGGTTGGCGATTGAAGGTATGGGAACTGCTAGAGCCCTTGTGTCAACGTGAAGTTGGTATTTCGTCCTTGGAGCAAACCATCTCAGTCCCTGAAATTCAGCTTCGTGTTGACAATTACAATTAGCTTGGCTACAAGTATCTACAGTTGGGTGGAGAGTTATATTTCCCAAACCAATCGCTCATCCTTAGTTCACTCCATAAGTATTTTTCTGTGTAATATATGTTATGAAGTTATATTTATGATGTTAAACTGTTTTTTATTGACTGTATAGAGTTACATAGCTTCGTATGATTAAAGAAATAAGCTCTTGATATTGATGCTACATTACTGTGATTTCTTGTATTTACATCCTATCCACTAACAATATGCATACATCTAAAATGACTACATGAATGTTTTCCACAGTGGTTGTCATAGATTAACCTTAAGTTTGTAAGAATCATTATTCGCACAAGAAGTTTAAACATAAGCATTATTTTAACCTTTGCTATACGAATGCTAGTTAATTTTTATGAGGTTAAAGTTGTAGTAGTTTAAGTATTGGTTATCTATTTGAATGCAATGGTAAATGCATTGATGACCTTTATATATATACTTCATATAAATATTAATATTCATTTCGGTGCTTTGTACATTGATTAATATGTCAATACTCGGTGGATGCATTGAAATAAAAAACATTGTCTCATATAAAATAAGTTTGATCCCATTCGGTGGATATATCCACCGAATTCTTGATGACATGAGGACACAAAAGGCCATATGAGAGTTCAGCAACATTCTCGTGGAACTATTAGTTTGAGGTTTGTTGATCTTATAAAATTGTATATAAAAATTCATGGAACCTTAAGTTAGACATTGAAATGCAAATGGGATTACCTGTAATCATAAGGTGTCAAAATATGCATATCATATTAATTGTGTAATGTTGAATTCCTAAGGTTATAATCATGATAGTAGTTAAAAATAATATTGAAATAGCCATATAATTTCAATTCGACTTGTAGGCTTATGACGAGGGTCTATGGTCTTGTCGACAAGCAAAAATATTCTTCCTAGAACTAGTGAGTATTTTCCTGATCAGAGTCCTAATTAGACTCTTTTTTGTTTAAGTGATCATATACTCTATGAAACAAAGGCTTGGTTTCCTATGTTATCTAAAACTAAAATTAAACTAACAAAAACTATAATTAATGTAAGAGAAATATACAATATATCCTAATAATTTACAAAATATAAACACAATCTCCTAGTATGATATGATCAGTATAAACAACATAAATTGAAGGGTTTAGATTATTATAATACCATATGAAATATCATGTGATTTAAAATCCTAACTGGAATTCGAATCCAGAAACCTAAACAAATAAATTTTGGTAGAAGCTTTGCGCAAAAAACCTCAAAAAGTATATTTTCATCCTATTCAAATAGTTTTTTTGGTATTTAATGAAATATATATGCATGCATTATTTAAAGGAAATAAATGAAAACTTATATCTCTCAAACGAGAGAAAATATACATATCTTTGAACATTCGATCTCAATGATCGAGCAGTAATGAAAAAATTAACAATTTTTCAATTATTGATGATAAAATATATAGACTATAACATGTAACAAGAAATGTTAAGTAGACTAATCAAACATTCATTCAGAATCAAATAGCACAAGTTATATAGCAACACGATAGGCATCCATTAAGCAATTAAAATGATGTCTTAACATAAATTTCATAGCTTATCACACATCAAAATTGAAAATGGTCTTCAAAAAAGTTGATACTTAAAAATTGATTAAAAAATACAAGTATGTAGCCTTCACCAATTATCAACCCTTTGCACCATTACACAAGGGCCTATAAATACTAAAAAATAAGATAAGTCTTGAAACAAGAAAGCAACATATTTTCCTAAAGTAAACGATTAATTCTAAAAACTCTATCCTCGTTCAATTCGTATATGGTTGAGAAATAGGAAACTTTTCCTCATCTTTGGAATCTTTGTAATTGAGATTGAGTAATAGGTGGTGTGCATGAACTTTGATACGATTTTACCATTGTTAATATATCTCGGAATCTGTAGAGAAATGAATGGAAGGAAACTGATTAATGATGATTTGGAAGCTATAAATCAATCTTGGGACCTTTTACTTTCATTTATAGTATTTTCTTTCAAATTTGGCAATAAGCTTGATTTGTTCAAAAGGTGGTTGTATAAATTTATGGAAATTTTGTTGTTTCCAAACTTTAATCTTTTTTATTTCTACCTAGTCCTTGGTAACAAGATCTTTTATAGGCTACTTTAATTTTCCTGCAACAACTTCCTTCAATGGTTTGGAACCTAATAGGTCAAATTATTCTATAAAGTTTGTCCATTTTTCCAAGGTTGTTAAATATTTTCCTTGTGCTATTTGTATCCATGTTCTGACTTCTTTGGAATCATCTTCCCTGCGACTCAAGGATGAAAGCATCAATCTTTTATCTATCTTTGAAACTTTTGGAATTTCATCAGATTGAAATTCCTTTTCCCAGTCAAGAATAAAGAAAATTTATTTACAATAGATTTGTCTTCTTCTATTAATGCATCAATCGTTTCATTTAATTTTGTAATATATTGATCAAATCTTGAGATCTTATCCATCTTTTCATATAAATTTGATTGATTTTCCAACTAATATGTAAAGATTGCTCCCTAAAAACTCCCAAACTTTGTGTCGCTTCTTGATTCTAAAGAGATTTAATTTTCTCTTTCAAGGCTCTGATCGCAATCTCATAATTACTTTCAGCTTCTTCCTTACAAATGTGGGTTTGTTCTTCATGTAATTTTCTTAATTTTTGAATGTGTTGTTTGTTATGAAACCAGCTCAAGAAAAGATAGAAAAGATAGATCAACGTCTTAGAATTCAGCCTCTTCGAGGGGGCAACCTCCTTTACATTACATAAATGAACAATTTTTGGATGATATAAATGACAAAACCTCCCTTCTATATATAGGAGTCTAAGGAGTCACAATATAACCCAGCCGACCTAACAATAATAATATAAAGCCACAGAAATAACAATAAAGGGATTCTATGGGGCACAGTA